>JACXGI010012582.1:5578-22551 GCA_016801175.1 Esox masquinongy | reverse complement strand
CACACACACACACACACACACACACACACACACACACACACACACACACACACACACACACACACACACACACACACACACACACACACACACACACACACACCACTAAGACCAACTCCAGGATGGATCTGGCCTGGAGAAATCCAACCCTGTCAGTCTACTGTCTGGACCGCCTTCCCATCGTAGAATTAACCAATCAAGTCCAAGCTCTTAAGGCATCAAACTACAGAGCAGGGTCCTCATCTGGAATGCTACATGCAGGTTGCCTAGCACCAGACAGATGGAGAAAGACAAGGACACAAAGAGAGACAGGGAGCGAGAGGAAGGACGCAAAGGGAGATGAAAAAAGAATCTGATGTCATCACCCCTTTCCCTGGCGACAGTAGTCCCTAACAACCACACTTTCTCTAGCAACAGCAGCATTAACCCCCCCCCACCCCTTTACTTCCCACGCCAACTGAAGCCATATCCGCTCTTTATTCCTCCCTCGGTCTCCATCTGTAAGGATCTGTCCTTCAGCCTTTTCACTTATTCCCATCCCCAGGGCTGGCCTTCCACCTTCCTGTCTTTGCCCATAGACAGGGCACCAAGACAGGGGCAACGCCACACTGTGGTCCCCAGCTTGGACACAGGCCTCTGGATAACGGACCTCACAAAAGGGTTATGCAACGGTGACGCAGCCAAAGGGGAAGGGCACACGGAGAGCGAAAGCTAGAAAGAGTGTGTGTGTGCGTACGCGCGAGAGAGTATCTAATCAATCCATACCCCAAAGGATCAACACTTGACAGGTCACTCATTACAAATGACCAACTGCTCACGACCACATGCCGCTCGGAGCCTGAACTGAATGTCGAACCAGAACCAATGAGCCCGTATATCCCAGATGCCAGGTTCATTCCCAGGGGAGCCGCAGGGCCAAACAACACGTGGAGGAACATTGACTTCCTCCCACTATTAAAGTGCAGCGCTATTACACGATTGATCGGCTATTTCGGGGAAGGGGGGCGTGGAGAAAAGAGGGGGAGAGAAAGGGAGCAAGGGGGAGACAGAAGGAGAGAAAAAGATCAAAGAAATGAGGACAGGATTGAGCGAGATGAATGAACTAACATGAAGTGTGAGGCAAGAATCTACAGGTGTTCCAGCATGAGACTGCATCGGATGAGCGTTCTTGGTCTCTTCACCCCCCCACCCTCGGTTTTCTGAACATCTACTTCCACTCTTTCAATTGCTATCTCCCCTCTCCCAAGCCCATCCAGTCTTAAATCTTTTCAAATGGATTCTCAGTCTTCATGGTCAGATTATTTTAACACCTTAAAACAAGTACGGAGATAACTACTTCAACTGGTTTTATCCAAGTGGACTGAGGGAGTGGTTGTCTGGTTAGTTTGCAGTTTTATTTTAGTTTGCAGTTTTAATATTTTGCCCATCAGATTATTCAGAGGGACATACGCACTTTCAAACAGCCAGGCAGCCAGGGGAGGTGTGGGAGAGGTCATGGGGCTAATCGTATGATTCACTCGGATCTAATTCAATTACAAAAAAATGACCCTGCAGAGAGAGAGGGAGGGGGACACAGAGAGACCATGAGAAGGAGGGACGATAGAAGGAGGGATGATAGTAGCAAACATTTTTGAAGTGTGATACTTGAGTCAAAATTGTGTCACCAACTACCTGCCTGTATGCCAGTCTGTCTATCCATCGGTGTTTTCTCCTTTAGAGTGAAAATGGGACAGATAAAGATAAAGTAAATCAGCAGAAATACTGCTACACAAAGTCACCCCCCCTCCTCTTTGTCCCTCTCCTTCCCCCATCCATTCCCTTGTTTTACCACTCGAGCTGTCGCCCCCTCTCTCCATTTATTCATCACTAAGCATTCACATGTAGAGAGATAGAGAACATAGAGTGAAAAGAGGGTTTGAAGAAAAGGGATGGTAAGAGAGAGAAAACAGGTGTTTTTTGCAGGGATGTTGTTATTTGGAGACTGATGCTGTGAGAAAGTATGGATGAGTATCAACTGGATACCTCTTAGCCACTGCTACACGCGCACACACACACGCGCACACACTCTACCTCGCCGTTATTCAGAGGGTTCCCAGCTCCAAGCCCATTCCCGATTGCTACATTCCCGTTTGTGTTCCCGACGCGATCAGCGGCATCCCTGTCCATGAGTTCCTCTCCACCTCCTCTTCCTCCTCCTCCTCCTCCTCCCCCTCGCTCTCCTTGGTCACCGGCGCTCTCTCCATTCTCTTGCATCTCCTCCAAAGCGATAGAGAACTGGGCAAGAGTTCGAACCATCTGCAGCATATGGAATAGTCCGTGCGTCTCTACAGACCCACACGCAGACACCCTGCACGCCAAAAAATAAAACTGACTGTGTGTCTACACGCCTCAGAGACACCTGGCCCAAAACACACACCTTGGATAAGCCCCCCAAAACAACTGCTCATAACAAAAATTGCCTCCTCCCTCCTCTACTCCCTTTCGCCCAAATGCTCATTGGTCATCGCCGTCCCCACCTCCTCGCCCCCGATCCGAATCGAAAATGACACCCCCCTCTCAGGGCTGTCCACCCCCTCTCCCTCCTTAAAAACCTTTAAGTCCACTGGTCAGGCTGTTCTTTGGGAATGAGCTTCATTGAAACTCACGCTCCAAAAAGTGTCGGTTCTCTGTGTCTGCTCTGGTGTTTTCAGTGAGTGTGTTTTCCTGTACCGCGACTCAGGCAGGTAAAGCTGGCTCCGCTGCCCCTGCGTGTGTGACGTCAAGCACAGTTTATGCGACCGCGTGTGCGTGCGCCTGTGTGTGTGTGTGTGTGAGATGCATCCCTCCCTCTGAGTATACATAATGAGACAGCAGGCAGGGCAGACACACACCACTTAGCCTGTGCAGGCAGCCTCAGCAAACCCATCCCAGAGTCATTGATCTGGGAGGAGCCAGGCTGTGCAGTAGATCACAGAAAAAATATCCTGACACTACAGTCAAAAATATTAATTTAGTTATTCATTTGCGAGGATGATTTACTCACAGCCGAATGAAGACTACATGCTGACTCCAGCATGTTGGACATAACCATAGGGAATTCTAATTACAGGTAGGATGACTGTTATAAAAGACCAGGCACTAACATCAAAAAAGATGTATCGCTCGAGATATTTTTCAAGAGAATGTTAACTACAACACATACATTTCAAGATAAAACGTTGCTTCAGTAAAAGTCTAAAGAATATGTAAAAAAGCATTTACATTGGTTAATGTGCAGGCTTCCAAAGCTAACAATGATACATTATTATCCATGTTACTTTTACATTGTTATTAGGCAGATGCTCTTATCCAAAACAATTTACAGGAGCAATTCAGGGTAACTATGTTGCTCAGCGGCAGAACGAGATTCAATCTACCAACCATTTGGTTACCAGTCAGATGCTGTAACCACTAGGTTACCTTCCATTACCAATACCAAATTCTAGAAATAGGTGACAATGAAAAAGGGAAACCAGTTGCAGACTATGTAACACATTGATGAAAGTTGTTTTCAGAGACATTTTTAAGACGACTCCATGTAGATGCATGGTTTAAAAAAAGAAATGAAAATTAACATTTCCAAAATGTTTTTAATGGGTGTTACATTGCCTGTCCTTGTCACTGCCTAAAGGTACAAAACCGTAGAACACCCAAAAAATCTAAACACTTCTATTTGGTCTGTTTTGCTTCCTGAACATCTCATTCCTTACAACTAACACAGCTGTGAGTGGAAAAACATGCTCTGTGAGCCTTTTTCTAAAAAGATTTGACTGACTGAGATGCCTAATTTGAGACTTAACCACTTAAGGGTGGCAAAATATGCAGTTTCCTACTGCAAAAAAATGAATTAAACATTTAACTGCTCCTGTTAACTGTAGTGTAGAATCGCCATAGAAATTCATTATTATATCATACCGAAAGAAGCTGCATTTCTGAATCTTGTAAACCTCATTGCTGACATGAAAACTGTGTATGAGAAATGTATGGGCTAATATTACAAACACCCCAATTATTATTATTTTTAAATGTTCTAACATTTAATAATTCATCAATGTCTACTTGTTTTTGAATGCTTGCGCACAGGCCAAGTATGCCCAGTAAATAAAGTTGCATACAAACAGTTCATAAATCATTGGCAAAGTGGGTGGAGTGACTTTCTACCTGTTAGGCCCTGTCCAGGGTTACCCTCGGATTGGGCCACAGAGTCACTGTCTCAGCCCAGAGCTTTTACACTGCTATGTTTTTGTGCCGGGGGAGTAGGGTCAGTTCTCCTTCTTTGTAAATCCATTGTAGATCTACGGAATGCGCTCTCTAAATTTTTGTGTCCTGCTCCGTCTAAACATAGGAGTACGTGAGCCCATGGACCACACCTCAGGACTACCAGGCCCAAAAGACTCGTAGCTGTCCCTGTCTGAAGTCCACCTGGTTGGGTTACAGATCAAGTAGCTGACGATACCTGATGATTTCGGCTCCCGCTCTGCTGACACCAACCCCCCCGATTTGTCCCTGTCCTTGTCCACCTGGTCATGCAGCTGACTTGGATTATGTTTTATAGACTCTGGACACAGCCCACATGCATTTATTATTACAATTTCTACTCTTAAAATGTTCACCCGGCACAGCCAGAAGAGGACTGGCCACCACTAATTTCGGCCCTTTTAGGGAGTTTTTCTTACACAATGTGCATCAACCCTGTTGTTGATTGCTCTTTGGGGTTTCAGGCTGGGTGTTTTGTAAAAGCACTTTGTGACATCTGCTGATGTAAAAATTGCCTTATAAAATACGTTGGATTGATTGCCATCTCCTGAGAGTGAATTATATTGAAATAAACTGACGCCATTTTGGACATGTCCCCAGTTTTTTTTAAAAACTCAAAGGCTCAGATAGTGGAGACGCAGAGTAGAATTAGCCTGAGGGTTGAGGACTCTCTCTTTGAACTTCTCATTCTGAAGTACTCAAGGTTAGATATTGATCTGAGAAAGTAAGAGGTATGCAAAGTTAAAATTCTGCACAAAGGCAGAAATAATGTGTTAGCCTGTTTATCCTGCAATGTCATGACTCATAGAAATGGAGAGAATATGGCACAACTGTGAATCTGTCTAGATTAGGGCGTTCTCATCAACTGAGTATTCCAGCAAGAAGGGCACTAGTAAGGGATGCCAGCAAGAGGCCTATGGCAACTCTAAGGGAGTTACAGTCTACCATGGCTGAGCTGGAAGACAGAGTTTTTGGCCTCAATACTAAGCTCTAGGTTTGGCACAAGCCTAACACTGCACATCATCCCGAGAACACCCTTCCTACTATGAAGCATTGTGGTGGCAGCATCAGGCTATGGGGATCCTTCGCTGCATCAGGGCATGTAAAGCTTGTGAAGATGGAGGGCAAAATGGATGCAGCAAGTACACAGAAATCCAGGAAGAAATCTTTCTGAAGTCTGCAAGAGACCTGGGACTTCAGAGAAAATTCTTCTTCTAGCAGGACAATGACCCAAAACATACAGCCAAAGCCACATTGAAGTCGCTTTAAAACAAAGTGGTGAATTTCCTGGAGTGGCTCAGTCAAAGCTCGGATATGTGGAAATAATTGAAAATTGTTGTTCACCAAAGGTTCCCATATTCATCTTGATGGAGCAAGACGACTGGGCAAAAATGGCTTTTTCGAGAGCTGGTACAGACTTATTCAAACAGATTCATGACTATAATTGCTGCCAAAGTTGTCTCTACTAAATATTGACTAAAGGGGGTGAATACAAAATCAATTATTTCCGGTTTTGCATTTGTAATTAATTTAGAACAGTTTGTAGATTTTATTTTTCACTTTGACATTGTGGACATTTTTGTGTTGCTCAGTGGCAAAAACTCCTAATTAATTAAATTTTAATTCATGCTGCAACAAAATGTGAAAAGTCCAAGGTGGTGAATACTTTACATATATGAGTAAAGGTAGGCAACATGGATCTTTCACTTAAAAAGCAAGGAAGCTTTTTGTAGTCCTGAAATGAGAGATATTTGTTAACATGTAGCAGCTTCGAAACACACCTGTTCTCGCCGCTGCTGTTGAAAGAACGGATAGAGACAGCACAGGGGTTGAATACTTATGTAGGGAACATATTTTGGCTTTATATTTTACTTACAAATATTTCCCCGCATAAAATCAATGTCACCTTACAACAGATGAGAGATTGGTGTTTGAAAATAAAATATCAAACAGAACAAAATGTCATTGTATCATTTGTAATACAGCAAAATTAAAAAATTGGCCAAGGGTTTAAATACTTTCAAGGCACTGTATGGCGACAGGAAGAGATCAGAGGGACAAATAGGAAAGGTCAGTAAAGGTTTGCTAGGGGCAGGAAATGAAGCACCTTTCATCCCGTTGCCATAGCTGCAGACCGTTCTGAGGTACAACCAGATAAGTGATTGCTGCCAGAATAAAGGAAGGTTTTGCCTCAAAAGGTACACTCATGAATGAGTCAACACCTACATCAGAGAACGAGAGAGAATGCAGAGGGGGAATGGCAGAGGGGGAATGGCAGAGGGGGAATGGCAGAGGGGGAATGGCAGTAAGAGAAAATGACAGAAAGAGAAAATGACAGAAAGAGAAAATGACAGAGAGCGAGAATGACAGCGAGCGAGAATGACAGCGAGCGAGAATGACAGCGAGCGAGAATGACAGCGAGCGAGAATGACAGCGAGAGAGATTTGAGGAACACAATGAAGTACTCTCTTTTTAACATATCTCTGATTTACTGTCATGGACAGACAGCAGTCATGAAAGCTTAAGAACTGTTTGTGTTGAAAACCCAATGACACAGTAAAGAGAGATGCCTGTTTGTTATTCATCCCTCTCTCACTAAAAACGTTGAGGGGGATGTGGTGATGGCTGGTGTCTGTCTCGGTCTGTCCATTCAGTACACCACCTTTCATGTCCTCTCAGAAAGAAAGGAGACAGGGGAGAGAGTACATGAACGTTGAATTCAGAAGGGCGATAGATAAAGGTCTGCAGGACTCTCCATACAGCTGCATGATTAAGCCCCTTGGCCAGAGTGTCTCCGTAGCCCATAAACAGACCAATCCCGCGCTGCCTACATAACCGCCATCCCCTGTAGACCCCTTTAACCAATCACAATCATCGGAATGGGTCACAAACCTGCTGTCTTCATGGCAAAACCTCACTAGGCCTCGGTACCGCCGGCTCCGTATCGACACTATAGTGGCCAGGAAAAAAAATACTGGGTGTGTGTAAAGTCCTTACAACTGTGACACACTTGAAAGGAGTACACTTCCTTGTGGGCTGTGACACAAGCAATCTGGTAAAGTGAGGACATCTGACTGGTTATTGCTCGTGAAAAAGACGTGCGGTTCAGGTTAGAATTACGGGTGAGGTTGAGGATTAAGGTTAGGGTAGATTCATTTCAGGGTTAGCATTAGGGTTTTGGGGTTACGGTTAGGGGAAAAATTGTTTGAATGAAAAATGATTTTTGCCTCCAAAGAAAGTCCTCACAAGTGTTTATGTATGGTCTTATAATTGGGTTGAGAGAGTGTGATCCACTCAGAGCTGCACACTGAAGTGCCTGAGATGAGCTGCCTGAGCAACCTGCAGACAATACCTGACCTAGATTATAGACAGCAATGCTGCCCCCACATGCACTAACAAGACAACCGCCATTATTACAGCCACTTTCCGAAAAATGCAAATCATAGAAAACAGCTTTTGTGTTTCATCCTCAATTTTGTGCTCTATTTTCAATTATCATGAAGTGCGTGATTTTGTATTTGAACCTATTTAACGATTAAGAGAACTACTGTGTTTAATGTCAATGACAGTTTTCAAAAACTAAGGCCACGTTCTTTTGAACAGGGAACCTGATTCGGATATTCCACCAATTACTCTTCAGACAAATCAGACCAATTCAAAAAAATAAAAAATCAAATGGGAAAAGACCTGTGATTGGTCAACAGACTAATTAGTGGGAGGGGGATCAGAATTGGGCAGTCTGTGTATAGGCTGCCAATAAGGACTAACCACGAAGCGTCTGAGGATTAGGAATGCTGATCTGGGATCACTTCTGTGTTTTAGAAAATACTGAATACCATTAAATCGACAGATCAGCTTTGTGGAAATGTTCCTGCTTTGCACCGCCAAGTGGGCCATTGCGCTGCACTGGTCATCGGATTGGCTGGTTGTGGATTAGCTGGTCAAGACAACAATACATATATCCACTGGTACACCTGTCAGATGCGAATTAAAACACAAAGCTACATTACCCATCAAATAAATGATGCCCGAATTACACTTAATACTCAGTTTAGAGAAAATAGCATTAAAAGCAATAAACTGTCAACCGCACAAAAGCTCTTGGCTTCAGAACACCTCTTTTAATACTACCAAATAAAATAACTAAACTCGACATCTAATGGTTTAAACATTTAAAACATCCACACACAATTACGAGAGGGTTGTTAAAAGGGGTTACTGGTGTGCGGTGGTCAGACCTCACGTTTCCTCCCCACCCAGCTCAGATATGTGTTTGTGCGTGCATGTTTGTGCGTACGTGTATGTGTGCATTCAAATATGTCTGAGGTTTCATGCTTAAATGAAGGCTTTCCCTCTTGCTCTGCTAGCAGCTGGAGACAGAATGATTGCCTTGCTGTTCTGTCATTAATGTGCTTGGGCAGCACTAGTGTTTCAAACCCACCCAGCCACAGGTAACAGTTCCCATGTGATGCTAGCTCTGCACTGCCAGAAAAACGTGACTTCAAAAGGGGTTAGGTGTAACTGGCGGACTGTCAGCGAAGGGTTTTATGCTCAGGTGGGGATGTCTTGCGCCAAGACCATTCTGTAACAATTAGAAAGTGTCTGGTGAAGGCCACAAAACCCTGGGACAAACATCTGCCTAGCAACAGAGCACCTGTGACTCCTGCTACTGCGTTTCTTTGTTCAATGTCACTGTTGCATCTATACGTGTACAGGACTGAGAGACCGATGACAAGCCCACTGTGACAACTGTCAACACAGCCGCAGAAAACGTGACTGCCGTAGCTACAGTAGGAGCAGGGAAGCCAAGTGGGAGTGTTAGCGGTATCAATACATCTGGATATTTCTTTGATCTTGGAGAAGTGAGTTTTAATCAAGTAAAAACTGGGTTGGTATTTGTCCCTTGATAAGTGATGGAGGTTTGCTGATGTCAACTGTTTACATTTTAAACTGTTTTTAATTTTTATTTTATTATACAAAAGATGGCTCAGTTTGTCAGATTATGTACTGTATGTACACGTGCTGTGGCAATAGACTGTATGAAAAAAGAAAATATTTGTATGAAAAGAACAGTTAACAGTTTATCTTCATGCTAATCAAATTTAGCTTTGCTAAGAGCTAGCTGACACTAGGCTGTGATTCAGCTAACATTAGCACAAGTGTTTGATGGTTTGAATATAAAATATTAGTAGAATTCTTTAGCATTGGCCTCTAATTGCATAAATTGTCACTGCTAATTAGCAATAACGGTAATAAATGTACAGCTGCACGGAAATATATTTTTTAATATGAGCATTTTATTATCAATGATTTGAGTGTAAAAAGACCTTACATTACAATGCTGTTGTAATGGATAATAAATTTTGACAACCAAAAATAAATAAAAAAATGAAATGAACCTTGGGGAATGCCTGATACTGAACAGGGCAAATATTTCTCTGCCTGCCTGTAACATTTACCAGCTGCAAAAGGCTTACGGTACATTCACACAGTATGCGATGGCTCAATTCATTTCAATGAAGGGAAGTGTGGTAGGCGAGTGGCTTGTGGGGAGATGCGTGGGATCCGTGAGGCGAAGAAAAAGTTCAGACTTCCCAACTTTATGCAAATCACCCACACCTATTGCTGGGGACTGACCAATCATGGGATTTTGTGTAGATGGTTGTGAAATGCTTTCTGTAAAATTAAAAGAACAGATAACTTTAGTTCCACAATTAAAGTTCCATTATCTGATTTTGTTATCCTTTGAAAAAAGATACATGAAACAATTTAAAAACTTATAGTAGCAGTGATGGGATTCCCTGAGCTGTACGATTGCATGCCATTTTCCTACAGAGACGCAAACAAATCAAATGCAGCTTGGAGACAGGTGGCCGAGAGCTGACCTCAGCTGACTGGTGGTTACCTAATTCTACCAAGCTGGTTTGCTAGCTAGCATTGCAGGTTGTGTCAGAATTACATAAATGGGGCATATGAATTGAGCAGAGAAATATAAAATGTAATATGTACATATATAAAAAATAAATAAAATGATTCTTTTCCAGTTTTAATCATTGCAATAAGCTGAATTTCCTTCATACAAATTTGCTATGCCCAGACCTTGATACACAGCTTACCTACTGTTATGGCGCTAGCATGCCCACAGACACGCCCACAAGTGAAGCACTCTGGGCAATGCTAGCGTTGGCTATCTGAAATTTTGTGTGAATGTACTGCTACCCTATATGCACACTGCCCGTTTGCTGAACTCACAAATCGCTCTATCTCTGGCAAGCTGTTGCTGAGCCCTCGCTTGCGTGCATGCACACTGCCCGTGACAACCAATATAGGGGAAACATCAGTGCCCGCAATTACTAATAAGTATTTATTATTTCTGTGACTCCACTACTAAAAATTTAGTACGTATCAACACAATGCCAAGTCAATGATTTGTCAATGTTCAAATAGCAATTTACTTTGTTTTACGTTATGCATGTATAACTCACCCGTGATCCCAACAATCTCTGAAACATTCTTCCATGCATCCATTTTTAGAATTATATCTCTGTATGAAGCCAGAGAAGCATCATAAATAATGGGGAAACTGGACACTGTAATAAGTTTATTGTCCATTTTTTGAGCTAGCAAGGGTGTTTTAAGCTAACGAATAGAAAACAGAATGGCCTTCAAGATGCAGAGAACATTTGCCCTGCCATTGGTAAATCGCTGAACTCCGTCACTGTCTGTTCGCTGGAAATTAGCATAAAGTTGAACATTTCTCAACTCTCTACTGTCGCTGGGAGATTTTGTCTCTGGGAGTAGCTCCGCCCACTGTTGCCGTGATTCACTTGCTCTCGTTGGAAATGAATGGGAGTGTGCCTCTGTAGCGCTAGTGAGCCGGCAGTGTGCATGGGGCTTTAGGAGAAGGACCAGCAAGAGGCTTTTAATATTTCCAACCATGCCTTTGCAGAGTAATATCACACTCGCCATACATCACCACCTCGATCTTTATATTGTGCAGGAAATAAAGGTAAAACAACTTCATATTTTCTTATTTTTTCTTAATATTGAGTTAATTCTATAATGCAACAAATACATTTAACATTTAGGTTCTTGCTAATTACAAAGAAGTGCTTTAATGTCCTTTGTACTTGCACATGCACTAAAATACATGGGTTTGCTGTTGAATAAAGAACATGATACACATTTTTCTCGTCTTCATTCCGATATAAAATTGAATATAATGGTGAATTTCATAGAAAGTGTATTGAATGTTGAATCTCTTTCAGAACCACGTTAAGTGTAATGTGATTTGTTTTACAAGAGTAAGCATAGCATGATATAATTATTACATGTATTTTCATATTCTTACTGCGTTTGCGTTTGTAAACAAAGCCGCCAAACCATCTGGCATAGCAGACTCTTCTGTGGTTCATCTGTGTGTAGATGAGGGCTTTGGTATGGAAGGGTTGAGAGTAAGCCTGCCTGTTACTCATTGTCTCTTAACGAATTAAAGTAAATTGCACCGGCGTTGGTCACTAGATTAGCAAAAGCATTTCCTTCCTGGAAACAAACAGGTGCACACTGGGAAGGAATATAACTGATGTTGTTAATGTAGCAAAACAAAGACTATGAAGAGGATGAGGAGGTGGGAGTTAGCAGGAGGTAGGAGAGATGAGCCACACATTACACAGTATTCTGTTCAGGATAAGGGCTGACGTGGTTTAATGGGGTGGACAAAGGGTCAGCTAACCAGGTCAAATTCTCTCATGGTGAGTCAGACACCATGGATGAGAGACTGTTTACTGGGCTCACGAACCACACTACCATGAGACGTTCGGTAAGGTAATTCCAAAATGACCACACTACCATGAGACTGGTTAGGTTGTTCCAGAGAAACCACACTACTATGAGACTGGTCTGGTTATATTGTTCCAGAATAACCACTGAGGGAAACTGAGAAGAGATGGACATAGAAAGAGAAACTAGAAAGACATAGAAAGAGACAAATAGAGATCGGTGTGTGAGGAAGAATGAAAGAGAGAAAATTAAGGAAGAGAGAGAGAGAAAAAAATGGAGGAAGAGAGAGAGAAAAAAATGGAGGAAGAGAGAGAGAATATTGACATGGCATTCCAACAACATGCATCCTTAGAATGATACAGCTAACTCAGAATGCTAAGTCAAAAAGCTAAGGCTAACTACGAAATCTGAGGCTAACAACAAAAATGCTGGTAACAAGATCCATATCAAGATAAATGTTTTATTGGTGGTAGCAATTATAGAGAATTCTGGCTAACTGAGAAAGCGGCAGTAACTAAATCCCTTCTCTCCCGGCCTAGATGTATGCGTATGACCACTGCTGTGAAAAGAGTCTTTGTCCCTGTGGGGAGGTTACCTTGCTAGAAACAATGCGCACGTACACGCGCACACACATGCACGCACACACGTGCACACACTCGTGCACACACTCGTGCACACACTCGTGCACACACACGTGCACACACACACTGAAACCTAAGCAGGAGACATGATATGTTGGGAAGTTGCTTTGCCATTAAAGCGCGACATGAGGAAAGAAGCTACATTGGTTCTATTGAGAAGAAGCTATTGAGTCCTAAACCCCATACGTACAATCAGATCAGATCCCAACGACAGCCTAATCACTGATTGGATATACGTAGGTACAGCCACCTATTACAGTTCGATCTGATTAAAGACTATACATTACAGCTCATTGACTGTCTCTCCAGCTAAGTTATCAAAAACACCAGGAAACGGACTTGAGATCAGTGGCCAATCCCATGATGCAGCAGGGCTGAGAAGATACCAATCAGACCAATGTCCCAGCAAAACTTAACCCCGACGCTACCCCGGAAATTCCTCTCATCTCTCGCTCCCTCCCTCTCTCCTCTCCTCCCTCACCCCCTCAATCTTCCTCGCCGCGCTCCTGCTTTCCTTCAGTCCTTCCCTTATTCTCTCCCTCCCATGAAAAACACAGGGCTATTTTGGGGAAATGTACTGATAACAAGGAACTGAGGGAATGAAGGCCGGTGTTTATTCAATTCCCCTGACGCCATCTTGTCCTTTCCGCTATGACTTGTTCTGAGACCGTCTCCCTGTCTGTCAAAGAAATTACAACTTTTATTTCTTGGCATGTGTGTCCTGCTCTGCTCAACATGTACTATAACGAATGGATTTGCAGTGAGTGTTGAAGAGCTTAGTGTCACTATAATACGCAGGCCAATCTGGAAGGCTAATTGCCTGCGTTGACTGCACAGCTTTACCTAAGCCACAACAAAGCCTTCTCTAGCCCACCGACCTCTCTCTTACTCTCTCACAATGTCACCCCTCTCTTCCTGCATTCCTCACCCTTCAGGCCTAAAAACGTCTCTGAATAGAGTCTAAACCAGTAGAACCATGGCCCATAGTTCCCCAGCCCAAAATTAAGCCTAATCCTGTCCTAAAATTCAAACTCACTGGACAATCTCCATTATTAGGAATGTTTAGTCATGAACTAGGCTGAATAAGAGTCCGGAAAACCGCTCCCAAATAGTTATTAATGTAGAACCCAGATCTATCTTAGTCTTCATCAAAACAACACATCTTTGACAGATCAGAATTTACTACCATAAAACCCTGAGTTTATAAATATAGAAGCCTGGTAGATCTTGAACTAGAACTGTAGAAATTTGGCTTGAGTTAAACTCTGATCAAACTGACACCAGAACTATAGAAACCATATTTCAATTTTAATGTAATACAGCACACTAATAATGTATACTTTAGTCTATAAGAGGAGGACTTTGATACACCTGAGACTAGTACAAAAGAACCCTGATAAATCTTAAACTAGAAGAGCAGAACTCCAGTCGACCAGAGTCTAATAGTAGAATGGTGATATTGCTGTTGCTGGTGGTGATGTGGAGAACTTTGTAAGTTGGCAGGTGATTGACAGCTCCTGGGTGCCAGCTATAAAACCTGAGGACACAGCCACATTCCAATAAACATTCCGGAACTCCTGCTGAGATCTATTCCCATGGCAACTATGAAACTGCATGATTTTGCTTGGTCATAATCTGCTAGCTAATATGATCCTGCAGGATAGCTGCGCTATTAATGAAATTCAACCAAACAAAAAACTACCTTTCTCAGACTTGAGAAATCCAAAAGAGTGGGAAGAAGAGGGGGAAGAAGAGGGAGAGAGAGAAAGAAACAATGAAGTAAAACAAAAAGCTTTAAAATAAACCGGGGTCTTAGCTCATTAATCTTACTGTCTGAAGGCACTTTGTGCAATGCCAAAGTCACCACAACCTAAGTATGACCACATACTCCTTATAGAATGATATCACGGAGAAATGTCATATGGCCCCTCTGGGATAAGGGAATAAAACAGGGATCAGAGACATAACATGCCCGAAAGCTGGAGCAGGAAACTTGTGAAAGGATGACAGAGTGCTTTTCAAACTCTTCAGAAACTTAAGAGTTATACCATAGAATCTTAGGGCTGTGGTTTATGTTATGAGACTGCAGATGCAAAGAACGATAAATCAGTGATTATAGACCGACACCCACACACACACCCACACACCCACCCACCCACACACACCCACACACACACACACACACCCACACACCCACACACCCACACACACCCACACACCCACACACCCACACACCCACCCACACACACACACACACACACACACCCACAATTGTGTAGTGACATAATCGTACCGATGAACAAAGGCAGAATGTTTAAAGGATGCGCTCGGTAAAAGACTAAATGCCATCCAACAGGGGGGAAAGGACAGAAGGAGATCAAAGTGCAGGTTTTCAACTGATGCAGAGGACATGTGGGGAGACAGCTGCGTGAGGAGAAACAGAAAACACACACACACACCATGTCAACATTAATGCCAGAGACACACACAGAAAGGGAGGAGAGTGGGATGTTGGGATACACCTGGATTTATCTCTCTCCAAATCTTTCTTGTCCATAGAGCATCTATGAGTCAACGCACACCTGGACACTCTCTCTCTCTCTCTCTCTCTCTCTCTCTGTGTGTGCGCGCGCGCTGGCAGCGTTTCTGTGGACATGCATTCAATGACTGTGAGATGACACCCCCTTGTGAAAACATTTCACCATGACTACCAACTAAAACACAGCTGTGTGACTGTCTTTTACTATCACACACGCCCACACACACCCACCCACGCCAGGAGAGGAGATGTTGAATGAAAGAGAGCACTAGAAGAGGGAGAGGATGACCAGACAAGTGACTGTGGGGCTCCCGCCCAAGCTACTACTGGTTGACTGTCATTAAAAACCCGCAGACACTGACATAAAGAGTCAGAGAGAGAAACAGACAGAGAGAGAGATACAAGTTTCTCACACTCCTCCCAGAATTCCACAGCCGCTTGTTACAGTCATGTCATTGGACAGCCGGTTGCTATGTGACAGCAGTTGCCACAGAAACATCTGAATGGAAAAACTAAAACCAAAGGGGAGCAAAAACTTCAGTGCAGAAAAAGGAAAAAAAAAGTGAGAGCGAGATGGTGTCTGTCAGGGAGAGAAAGATAAAACAGAAAAACGAGAGGAAGACAGAGGAGAGTTATCATTTACAAGCAAATATGCGCATTCCGTTCAATTGGAAGTAAGCATTAATCCTAAGGGGAAAAACCTTTTGAGGAAAAAAGTTTTACATGTCTCGTCCTCACATGTAAACACAGACCTGATCGCACACACGCACATGCTTGTTGAGTAGGTGATTCATAATGTTTGCGCCAAGTTGTACCGCACCACCTTCTTGCTCTACATCACCACTAAGGGCTAACATCCAGGAAGCACTGTCTCTTCCATTCTTCATGACTAACCACAGCCGATTCAACTGGGTGGCCTTGATAGGAGAACGAGACAGAGGCAGAGCGAGAGAGACAGAGGCAGAGCGAGAGAGACAGAGGCAGAGCGAGAGAGACAGAGACGGGGAGAGTGAGAGACAGGGAGAGTGAAAGACAGGGAGAGTGACAGAGACCTGGGCAGAATAACTAAACTGGGAGAGTAGTGAGCACCACCTCTGGACAGACCAGAAACAGACTTTGATCTCTTCAGTGTCCTCCATCCCTACAGCAGACTAAGTTACACGCACAGCTCATCCCCCACATCCCCAGGTTTAGTAGCATTCCATCAGCCACATTCCTGAGCCACAGTTATCCCAAATATTCCAATCAAATGCACATTGTGCTCGGATGAAGGGTGGAGACTCAGGTGGATGCAAACAGTAGGGTGGCCCCATCGCCCACCTTTTAGATTAAATGTGGGCACAAAAAATGAAGAGAAATAGAGAAATAAAGAGAACAAAAAAAAGAAGTGAAAATAGAGACAGGAAGAGCTGTTTTTAACCAGAGGAATTGGATGTGCCAGTCTCATTAGCCAACATTCCAATCATTGCCAATCCTTGTCAATGGCAAAGACAAGTCATTGGGCCATGAAACACAAGGAATGGAATGTAAGCTACCGAGACTGAAAGTCAGGCAAACAGTATGTAGTCTGGTTGGATGTACTCTGGCTAGCGAGCACACATTTGTTAATCGACTGCTAATAGAGACCATAAAACACTCCACACACACACACACACACACACACACACACACACACACACACACACACACACACACACACACACACACACACACACACACACACACACACACACACACAC
>JACXGI010012581.1:0-14257 GCA_016801175.1 Esox masquinongy | reverse complement strand
AGAGTTTGCTGGCCAATTAAGAACAGGGATACCACGGTCCTTAAACCAGGTACTGGTAGCTTTGGCACTATGTGCAGGTGCCAAGTCCTGTTGGAAAATGAAATCTGCATCTCCATAAAGTTGGTCAGCAGCAGGAAGCATGAAGTGCTTTAAAACTTCCTGGTAGATGGCTGCGTTGACCTTGGACCTCAGAAAACACAGTGGACCAACACCAGCAGATGACATGGCACCCCAAACCATCACTGACTGTGAAAACTTTACACTGGACTTCAAGCAACGTGGATTCTGTGCCTCTCCTCTCTTCCTCCAGACTCTGGGACCTTGATTTCCAAAGGAAATGCAAAATTTACTTACATCAGAGAACATAACTTTGGACCACTCAGCAGCAGTCCAGTCCTTTTTTTCTTTAGCCCAGGCGAGGCGCTTCTGACGCTGTGTCTTGTTCAAGAGGGGCTTGACACAAGGAATGCGACAGCTGAAACTCATGTCTTGTATACGTCTGTGCGTGGTGGTTCTTGAAGCACTGACTCCAGCTGCAGTCCACTCTTTGTGAATCTCCCACACATTTTTGAATGGGTTTTCTTTCACAATCCTCTCCAGGGTGCGTTTATCCCTATTGCTTGTACACTTTTCTACCACATCTTTTCCTTCCCTTCGCCTCTCTATTAATGTGCTTGGACACAGAGCTCTGTGAACAGCCAGCCTCTTTAGCAATGACCTTTTGTGTCTTGCCCTCCTTGTGCAAGGTGTCAATAGTCGTCTTTTGGACAGCTGTCAAGTCAGCAGTCTGCCCCATGATTGTGTAGCCTAGAGAACTAGACTGAGAGACCATTTAAATGCCTTTGCAGGTATTTTGAGTTAATTAGCTGATTAGAGTGTGGCACCAGGTGTCTTCAATATTGAACCTTTTCACAATATTCTAATTTTCTGAGATACTGATTTTGAGGTTTTCATTAGTTGTCAGTTATAATCATCAAAATTAAAAGGAATGAACACTTGAAATATATCAGTCTGTGTGGAATGAATGTATACATTATACAGGTTTCACTTTTTGAATGGAATTACTGAAATCAACTTTTTGATGATATTCTAATTATATGACCAGCAGCTGTATTAGTCTGGAAATGGTTTTTAAAAGTGCCTTTTAACAAATGTTAGGTTTTGGTTAAAGAGCTGATTAACATTGTGCCAAAAATATGCAAAATGATCTGACAAAGGTGTCAAATACTTTACCACAGTATACGTTAATGTAAATTACTGGTTACAAAATACACACGATTTTTTAAATCCAAATTATATGGCAAACCACAATATTTATACTTCATAAATCTGGTGAGCTTTGTGTTCACATTACATTGTTAGGTCATCATTTAGTTAGATCTGAAATCCTTTAGAGCAGTGGGATAGAACTCTGGCCCTCAAAGCCAGTTCCACTCCAGTTTTCCTTGCAAATCCCTAATCAGGAAATTATTTAGACCGGGGACACCAGGTGGGTGCAATTAATGAAGAGAAACCAGCAGGCTCCAGCCCTCGTGGGGTAAGAATTGCATACCTATGCTTTAGAGCATTGCCAATGCACCAAAAATGTAAGTGAAAAGCTGTTTCCAAAAAAATGGTTGAAAGGGACTTAAAAATACTCAAGCCCTCCACTAAATTGTATCACCACCTTTGACTATGTATTGCAGAACTGGACCTGGCTTGATGAGTTGTGTCCAACATAAGTCCTGAGAAAAACAAACCTGAAATCTCAAGTATTTAAATGTAAGGTTCAACATAATGTAAGAAAAAAATAAAGTATTTATTGTAGGGAGAACAGTAGCATTACATATTCAGTTTGTCCTGTTGACAATTCCTCCAAGTGCGTGCAGAAGAAAGTCAGACATTACATGTATATTTTTATCTGCCTAAGAAAAAAAACCACCAGAGTTTCATTTACTTGAATTAATATTGTTGGGATATTTACTTTATCTTCATTATTATTCACAACTGCTGATATTGGCACATTAAAAACCTTTTGAAACAGAAAAATATGGTCTGTGTAGAGCATGTCAATTGTCAGGCCAGTGTCAAGACAATTAGTAATCCATAATTCAAAATACAATGTATAATTTGTCATACCTTCAAAATGCCTACATTAAGCAACAACCAGTAACTCAATACAAAAACAATTTGGTAGATTGAGATTTTACATTCTACATGGAATTATTCAGTTGAAATTGACAGGCCATCCCCATTCCCTGCTGAAATTTCTTGGTACCACATTTCATGAACTTCAAAATTCCAGAAACATCCTAAAGGTGGCATTTCTAGTCATATGAAAACAACGGTCTAATGAATTTAACTTCAACTCTGATATTGTATTGCAAAAACTGATATTGTTTCACAAATTTTGTTCAAAACCAACAGCAGAGGTCCCATATTTCACTTCATCAAGATTGAAAGAGTCACTGACAACATTTCACTTGTTCCAAAAAATATTTATTAAACTGTTGCGGCCTTGGGGGGTAACTTTGCAGCTGCAACCTGGGAAAACAAACAGTAGAGATGTTTAAACATTTTACCAATGTCAGTGAGTCTAATGAAGTCCACTTCACAGCTTGAAGATAGATGTGATGAAAAACCCAGTCATGCATAGTCGAGCCAGACAGCTACTACCACCATAATGTGAATGGCTTCAGTTAAAACATCAGCACAATTTTGCAGGAAAATTCACACAGGGAATGAAACAAAGTAAAATTTCCCATCGAAATTTAGAGCCCAACATATTCCAATTCATGTTTGAGCTGTTACACAAGTTGACATTAGACATTGTTTCCCACCCTGAAAATGGTCCACAGCCAAAGAGAAACAATTCCATGGTTCATTTCGTTAAACAGCAAGTAAACTTCAGCAAACTTCAATTACCTACAAAATGGGTCAGACTCCCATTAGTTTCATAAACTGTAGCCAGCAGCAGTTGAAATTAAGCCTATATACAGATGTTTGAAGTGAACCATAGATTAGTTTCTCGTCACCCACAAACTATGTACAGGATGAAAAACCAACTAAAAACCCTGTAAAAGTGAAACTCCTTTAAAGCAATCAGAAACAGCAACCTGATCAAAAGTGTCAACATTGTGTAGTAGCAAGGGACGGCCCAGGTAACATCAAAATGCAGCTCATTAGAGAGGATAAACAGGGAAGTGACACCATACGGTAGATATAGGCAGCATGACATTTCCTGTTTACCACTGGATTGTTACACCTTTGTTCCTACAAGACAGACTCGGACTGCTTGACAGGCTGATCTACAGTTCAGGTTGCCACAGTAAAAAATATTTTTTTTAAAGTGCATGGTGTTATGACAGTGTCAAATGACATGTCACTCGTTGATTCTGCATCAGAGAGCAGACTACCATTACAGACAGCAAGGTTCTGTTGCAAAGTACTGGAATGAATCTAGTTTAAGTGCACGGCCGGTAGAACTCTGAGGCAGGAGGCTAGGGAATCATTTTCCCGGACGCTCATTACACACTGTCAGGGACGTCCACCATTAAACGCCAGGAGACAGATTCAAGTGGTGAAACACCTCTGCAGGAAGAGGGCTCACAGGCATGATACTATGAGAAAATGGGTAAACCCCAACAATAAAGCACCTATACCAGCTAAGCACCAACACACTAAAACATTTAATATGTTGCTGTTCCTGGTAGACCTGTCTGTACAACTCATTAGCTCCAAGAGAGCTAACAAACCGTGATGTCGGATAAAGTAGGGGCTCACCTGGCCAGCAATCCGGTCCAGATCTCTGGTTCCCTGGGCAGTTAGCCGGCGACCACTGTGGGACAGAAGAGGTTCAATCAGCAAAACGCTAACGCTCCTACAACTGTCCTCATTTAACAAGACGACAGCTTTTTTTCTTTAAGCACCACCTGCACAGACTTCAGTAGATACTTTTCCAGAAATGGAGGACTATTACCAAAATAAGTGAGTGGGTAATGTGCAACTGATCAGAACAACCTCAACAAAACAACGTAGCTGGCTAGCATGACTACTCACCCGTTGGGGTCCTTCTCCACCATCTTGAGAAGCTCAAGGGCTTGCAGCACCTTGCGAGCCACATTTTTGGAGCCAACACTGAAGTGAGCAGGACACACACCGTTCCTCTGGCGACCACCGTAGATTTTAGTCATTGAACCCACGCCAGCACCTCCACGCAGGTAAAGGTGACGCACTGTGGAAGCTGGGAGTGAAAAACAGGGATTAATACCAATGGGCATCACAATTACCTTGTCTGTTACAATCCCTAGCTAGAATCCACAACAGTAACAAGACTACCTACCAAACTAAACAAAACTACCTAAACTGCCAGAAAACAGGTAGTGTTAAAGAAAAGAATGCCATGGGGTGTTGAGTATCCAAATCATACCAGCCCTGGTGTAGAACCAGTTCTCGTCGCTGGGGGCCAGCTCTTTGTGTTTGGCCAGCTTGACAATGTCCACCCAGTCTGGGACCTTCAGCTTTCCCGACCTGGAACAGAAGAGTATACATTAGTCATTCAGAAACAGTCAATGCATTCCTAAAGCAAAATGTTTGTGAACATAGATGGGTATATTAAACTGAGTGGAGAACTAACTTCTTCAGGAAAGCTGACAGTGCACGGACAAACTCCTGCTGGTTGACGTCTTTCACTGTGACACCAGGCATCTTTTGAACAGAGGGGGGAAAAGTCAGTATAAAATAGAGATAAAACATGAATCAAGGCTATGCAAAGCGCAAAAATGTCTTAGGTGAGTGCTTCCTAACTCTGGTCCTCCAGTACACCAACTATGATTTTTTTTTTATGTAGCCCCAGCCAAACACCTGATTTAAATGTTCAACTACTTATCAAGACCATAGTGAATTGGATATGCTTGCCCGGGTTCTTTTGGGGGGTACACAAAGACTGGAGTTGTGAACCACTATTCTAGATAGAAGTCGTAAACATTCAGTGTAGCCTATGCAGTAGTTACATGGGCAGACAGAATGCCAGAATGGGGAGGACAGTACTGTACTAATTGAAATGCTTACAAGAACGCATTGTAATTTCTACAGTCGATTACATGGAACATAATACAAAACACAGTTAACTTGTTTAGGTGATCAAGCTGTGTTTACGGTCTAACTGCCTACCTAGCTAGCTACAGTAGCAATTTTAAACAGGTACTCTAAGCAGCAAAAATCCATTGATTACCTGAGATTATATATGTAATACAAAACGCCAACTCCACAATCTTTAACCATTTCAACAAAAGAAAAACGCCTACAAACAAAGTAGTTGGTCTAGTTAACTATCTCGCCAAAAACCGGCTAACAGCATGTGTGACGCCAACACCGTTAGCTCAGTTACCAAAGCCGGCTAAAAAGCAAAACGCTTTATAACAGCAGCGACAGGTAACTACCTCCAAGTCGCGGCAAAACATTTGATAAATGGACGAACTACAGTCTACCATCCAACTGATGAGTGACAAAATAGACAAAACGATCGCATCTTCCAACAACATTATTTTCTAAACGGGAAATGTTGAGGCCTTAATGCTAATGGTGCATGGGGGCAGCCATCACTGGAAGATCGTAGTGCAAGTGCCACATGCAATTTTAACTGGATTCTAAATAATCTATACGACTCTGTAAACACTACAAAACACACGGTACTTGTTAATCAGCTGTTTAGTTTACATGCGGTCAGTTCTCTGGGAAGAACTACCAGCAAAATTGAATACATTTAGTGAAATGATACTAGACAGCAGACATCCATTTACCTTGCTTGTGGACAGCGAGAGGAAGAGGGTAAAACGGGGTTTCCAGCCCGTGTTAAAACGAGCAGATCGCGTTAATTCTCGCGAGATATGACATCACCCGGTCCATTGTTAATTTCATCATATCATCGCAAATATGCCCCAGCGATGACATTCTAAACCAATCATAACCTGATACATTTCAAAGCAGGCCACGGGTACCTGACAATCAAAAGCCATGAATTATTAATTAATTATAGCTCTTTAGCGTTACAAAATGATATTGACATTTTATTCAATAGGATACAAATGTATTTTGTTACTGTAATCTGGTCAGGGGGTGGGAAAACAAGGATGCTGTGTAATATTGATTGACAACTGTCAACAAAACTCCCCAAAATCTTACTTCTGCTTTTAAGTTAACCCATCTGAATTGAAGTGAGGAGTGCAGCTGCTTACATTAGGTGCCCAGGAAGTAACTATCTTGCACAGATCATCTGATTTTCTTTTACCTTATTGACTCTGGGATTCGATCTAGCAACATTTATATATCCCCTAGATCATGTTGAAATTCCTTTCACTTAAATGTTCTGCTGCATGAAGACATTACTCTTTATTTCCATGGTACATTGCTCCAAATGAAAGGACCGCCATACCACTTCATCTGTTTCGGTGTTTTGCAAGAAATAGTCTGTGAAAAATAAATGTACTGCTGCCTGAAACACTGCACAGTGAACAGGGTGTCTTTTCACGGAACAATGCCCAAACCCGATCAGTAGATAAGACATTGCATTTTCCATCTTTCTTTTCCCTCTCTCCATTGTTTTTCTATGTTCATCATGTCCTTTATCTGTACCACAATGTTTACACATACGTACGGGCTACATCTTTGTGTGTCTGTGTGTGTGCACATTATTATTTCAATGTGCATGTTTGATTTACGCGTGTGTGCCCTGTGTCTGCTTGTGTGTGTGTGTGTGTTTTGGCCATATTTACGAACATATAATGTTTGTGGTGCCCTTCATACAGCTTAAATAAGAAGGTTAGTGCTGCTCCAACATTGACACAATTGATATGTTTACACAGACAAGATGGGCAGTGAGGGTAATGACATTTTATGAATGTGTGGTTTATTCTGTCGGTCAGTGCAGAAGAATAGGGTGAGAGGAAGAGATAGGGGAATAAAGGTGGAAGGTTTACAGAATACAGATTAGAACTATATCGTCAAATTATATAAACTGCTATCAAGACCTCATCCACATCCATTCTCATAATTTCAGGTAATTCTGTATTTTCCAATTTTTCTAAAACTGTTATGGATAGGTTAATATCACTCTGTCCTCTCTGTCATCAATAAATGTGATCTGAATTAAAGTGTGTTCTCTGTATGTAGAGTCAGGCTGGTGTTGTTTCAGTGCTTAATTGATTAACAAAGGTCAATTAATCACATTGAAAGCAACCAGTCTCCAATTCAAACCGAAGACACTCACATAAGGTGAAATAATGTCCATTACTTTTTTGAGAAAATCAATTTGACTGAGGCGCTTCAAGGACCAGTACAGGAGACAACTGTATCAAATGATTATACAGTTGAGTAAAACGGTTATTCCGGTCAGTACCAAGTATATTCTACCATCTGTCACAAGCGCTTATTTTAGCTCTTGAAGAGGCTTTAAAACTGTCTGTGATGACATTCAAAGCAGTCCAAACTACAAAATAAACCCCAAAACAACTTAGTATTCAGACCACTTCACTATCTCCACATTTTGTTCTCTTAGACTTAGTTTAAAATAGTTACATTGATTTTGGAAAATCACACTATCTGATAATGACAGAAGCAAAAACACATTTTTAGAAATGTTTTGACAATTTATTGAAAATGAAAAAAATGTAAACATCTCATGCGCATGAGTATTCAGACTCTTTATTCAATACTTTATAGAAGCGCCTCAGGCAGTGATCAATGCTTAAAGTCTTCTTGGATATTACTCTACCAGCTTTGCACACCAGGGTATGGGCATTGTCTCCCATTCTTTCTTGCAGACTCTTCAAGCTCTGTTTGATCAGATGGGAAGTTTTTGGTGAACTGCGATTCTTCAGGTCTCCACACTGCTTTTCAAGTCCGGGCTTTGACTGGTCCATCCAAGGATATTCACAGACTTGTCCCAAAGCCAGTCCTGGATGTCTGCTTTGAGTTGTTGTCATGTTCAAAGATAAGTCTTCACCCCAGTCTGAGGTCTTGTGCACTCTGCGTCAGGTTTTCTTTAAAGAGCTCTCCATATTTTGCTCCATTCAGCAGTTCCTCTAGTTCCTGCTGTTTAGAAACATCCCTATAGCATGACGCACCCACCACCATGCTTCACTATAGGAATGGTATTAGCCAGATGATGAGCGGTATCTTGTTTTGCCAGTAATAATTGGCATCAGGCCTAACAATTCAATTTTGGTCTCATCAGACCAGATAATCTTTTTCCTCATGCTCTCCACAGAGAGTTCCTTGGACAACATAGTTTGGTTTTTGCTCTGACATGGATTGTAAAGTGTGGGACCTTATAAAGACAGGTGTGTGCTTTTATAAATCAAACTCAAATTATTGAGTTTGCCACAGGAGGAATCCAATCAGGTTCCAGAGACATCAAGGATGATGAAAGGACATATTTGACCTCAATTTAGAGTGTTATGGCAAAGGGTCTGAATATGTATTAACATGAGATTAGAATTTTTTCTAATCCAATTTTCACAAATTAGCAAATATTTTTAAAAACATGTTTTTAATTTGTCATTTAAGGGTGTTTTGTGTATATTGATGACAAAAAATATATAGTTAATCAATTACAATGAAGTCTATACAAAACAAAATCTGGTGTAAGTGGAGGGGACTAAATACTTTCTCAAGGGCACTGTAAACAGAACAGCAACATTGAAAATGCATATTTATCTAATATAAAATCTGTAGATTAGCGCCTAATAATTGAATTTCAATTTACTGACCTAGTTGTAGGACCTGTGACTCAGTAAAGTATTTGAAATGTTTAGGTGTTGCTTTTCTATTTTTACTCAGTGTCCAAAAACATCCTCAATAACAAGTAATTTGTCATTTTAATTATTTTATTGCTGTAACTGTGATATATTGTTGTTTATTTGATCCATGCACATGTGTGGTTAGAGTACTTCTGGTAGAGAAGTGGTCAACTTATGGTAACGTGATACCCAAGTTTTTATAACTAAACTAAGAACACCCAGAAGCTGTCATTTTTAATCAGGGGCTTGTGAAGCTGAGTGGGCAGAACCTAAAAGAAGATGGGGCAGAGCCAAATAAGCAGAGCCAGGCATGAGATGGCCAGAAATATCTAGCATATGTTTTTGTTAGGAAATGTCTACTCTACGAATCACTTCATGTCCATCTTGTGGTAATTTCCTGCAGGTTACACTTACATTCACAAGGGGGCAATAGCAGAGTTTGGCAGTTTTTGTCTGCTTATTTGTTGTGAAAGCAAGGAATAGTTGTCTTCTCTGGCAAAACATATCAAGCTAGTGTGCTTCACACATCTTCATGTGAAATAATGAAATTTATTATAATTTTGTTTTTATATGCAACATAAATGTATCCACTCCCAGCATAAAATAAAACGTAATTCCTTGGTCACACAAAGAATACCCATGGCTAGTGAGCTGCAAGATCTAACAGTTTACAAAAGCCTTGTTATTTGGCTTACTCCTAAATGAAATACATTTTAGGGTGTATTAAAATGAGGCTACAACGTTTGTTTGACCAGTTGCTAAGATTATGCAAGATTATGCTTTGTCGGATCCATTTGCACTGCGTATTGGCCTTTAGTTGAATGCACAGTCTGTAAGTAACTCTGGATAGCGTCAGCAGTATTTCCAAAATGTACTGAAAAAACAATAACTTGCAAGGCATTCTAAAAAGCTCTGCCCCCTAATGTTTACTAATTTCATCTGTCCAGACATCTGTGGATATTGAAATCAAGGCTGGACCGGACCTAATCTGAACCAAACATACTGTAGACCTTTATAATTAAAGATTTAGTCTGGTCTGGATGTCTGTCTGTACTGAAAAAAAAGATGTCCTAAGACAGTGTCAGATGGTGCTCACCGGGTAGTTATGAAAACTGACGACTTGTCATCTGCATGTCTTTAAAAGGTCAGACTAATTATTCTGAGGAGGCAGGTGGCATATTGCAGTGGAATCTCTGCTGTTTCAGAATTCATCCACTTTGCATTATTTGAGGTCGTTGTTTGAAATGCTCTGAAATTACCTGTCAATCATGCCTGATTAAGTTCACCCTAGCATCTCCTGCTCTATCTGCTGCAGCGTGTGTCTGTGTGTTTGTTATATATCAGTTTGTTTTAAAAAAAAATCCTCGCATCTCTACAATGTGTTTCCATTGTGCTCACAACCTCAGCGTCTGTGCTCTGTCAGGTCCAGTTTATGCTGACCTTTTCTCTCTCTGTAAGCACACTTACCGGTCTCCAAAATCTAACAAAATATCGAACACTCTCAACCTCAACTTCCTGCTTCTACTTCTACCATTTTATTTCTTTATGCTTTTCACCCCCCCCCCCACTAGTTTCTCGCATATATCTATTTGAGCCCCACTCACTCCACCTCGCTCCTGCTTATTCCAGCTCGGTCCAGCTCACTCCAGCTCATTGCCAACTTCTCTAACTTCTCTAATCTTCAAATTACTCTACGGAACTTGACCACTGAAGGTTCCGTGGGAAAGTTCCATAACTTCACCTCCGCGGGAACTTTCCGAGATCCCCGTATTCTTTCAGTCTCTTCTCCGCCCTCACCCGACTGCCTGTGCCCCCTTCTCAGGCTCAGCCATGGAACACATGTGGCTGTTGTCAGCGTGTCAGTGTGTGGCATCTGTGTTGGTAATCGTGGTGAGTGTGAGGATGTCTCTGAGCGGTAGAGGGACTGAGGCGGACGGAGGAGGCCAGGGAGGGAGTGGTCACGCGGAGGCCCAGAGTGGCAGCGTCTCTGCCTGCCTGAAGCTGTGCCTCGGCTGGGTGGGGGCTGTGGGGGGTGCCCTGGGTGTCCCTGTCTCCGTGCTGCTGAACCTGAGGAGCAACCAGTGCCTGTACACCTGCCTCACCCTGGTGTGCTGCCCTCTGCTGGTCAGGCAGTTCACTGTCTTCCTGCTGCTACTCCTGAGCCTTGACTCCCACCTGAGGCATCGTGTGGGGAGAAGGTGAGTCCGGGGGACGGCGTAGAAACGCAAGCTAAAGATGGAAGTTTTTAGACCCTGTTGGCCCTGCTTGAAACCCACAGAGTTCTTAGGTACCACCCCCCACGCTCTCTCTCTCTCTATGTGTGTGTGTGTGTACCAGGTACAGTGCCCTGGTGACCCATCGTCGGGCCCTGTTCGCGGTCCTGCTGTGTTGGGTGGCATCTGTCATTTCCTCCTTCGCCCAGTTCATCGGATGGAACGTATTGGATACCTGGGGAGGAGCTGAGGGAGGTCTGGATGGTCTGGGGCTGGACGGCATCGCCCCGGGTAACTGGACCTCTGTTCATCCTCCTCCACGTCCCGCTCCTCCCAAGTACAACCATGACCGCTCCGTGATCGGGAAGTACCTGCCTTATGGGGGCTTCCTGTCCAGGTTCTACATAGAGGATCTGCATAACTTCACCTACGCAGAGATCCATGGAAGTCACTGGGGGGTGTGTTCCCCCGACACTGTCCTCAGCCCCCATTTCCTGGTCTATGTGTATGGAGTGACTGTTTTCCTACTCCCCCTGATGGGCCTGCTGGCTATCTACCTGGACCTGGTCTGTCTGATGCCCAGACTGGACAGCGATGGCCCCGACTCTGGCCCTCAAAAACACCGCTCTTCCCGTGCCCGCTCCCTGGGCCTCTCTCTTTGCCTTCTTATCATCCTGTGTCTACCCCTCCATATCACCCACTCCCTCCTGCTCTACTCCCCGGGGACGCTGCCTCCGACCTGGGCGTCCTCGCTGGTCTTGCTCCTGTCTCAGCTGTATGGTCTGGTGCCCCCTCTCCTGTTTACCACCCCCACACAACGGGTGGAGGGCGGGCAGACTCTCCGGCCTCCGCCTCTCCAGGCACCCTGTGGGAGTAAAGCGTTGGGCAGAGCCCTGTGTTCAGCTGTCCGGGGTATGTTCCCGTCACTCAAAGGGAGGGTATGCCCAGAGGTGTGTGTGTAACATGGAACAGGAAAACAGGAAGTGGTTGAGTGTAAGAGTGAACGGTACGCACCGCTTCTAAGTTCTCACAACATCAGCGTTTCCATCTCACGTGCTATTACCTTCTCCCTCTTTTAGGTCCATTTGTCAATGTGGCAACACGCTGCAATTGTTTAACATCCCATTTCCTTCATGGTTTGTCCACAGAAGTGAGATTGAATTCTGTGAGTAAATTGGCTCGTGTATCATTGTGTAATTCCACTTGGAGGCCTTTGTGTACGTACCCTGATATGTACCTATATTCATCAAGCTGCCAGTAGTACATACTAGACACATTGTTCATACACATGCTGTTAATTATTTAGTCTCATATCAAATAATGTAAATGAGTCACATAGCAGACCTCTATCCTCACACCGACGCAGAACTTGGCATTAGTAGATCCGGGGCTGCCTGTACAATAACATGCCAGCAGCTGCTATTGCTGCTATAGATCTGGGTTTGATCATGTCTAATCAAACACACTGTAATGGCTGGTCCGTCAGACCTCATACGGCACGAAAACATAATTAAGCAGAGTGCAGCACGGTCGGTTGTTGTGATTAACTGTGTAAATCTAATCCTCTCCTTAAATAAAAGGCTCTAACTAATTGGATTGTTCATCTTTTGGCTAGGTTGGTGTGCAGCATTACTCAAAGGGGGGGGGGGGGTTGGTCAAGTGCATCTGCCTCTCTCCCTTTCTTTCTTTTGTCTCTCTTTCTCTAGTATTATTTAACATGAATGAAAACAGCACCTCTGGTTCACCGCCTTGGATGGAGTTGAACAAACGGCCTGAAAAAAAGGCAGCTTGGAACGGTCGACACATCTGCACCCCACACAAAGACCAACAGCAGTGATCATCAATTGCTCCACTCTGAGCCAGGAGAGGCTGACATAGGTATTATTGACATTTGTCCTCCGTGTTCACATAAGTGCACACAGAGTTGCCACTCAGATCTTCAAAACGTCTCCCCCGGGCCTGGAACACATCACTGATGGAGGTCACTTCTGGCTTGGCTGCCCATTCAACTGACTGAGAGCATAGTGTTTCCAGATTACACTACCCCAACTCACTGCCCTCAACCTACAGGATCCCCCGCTCCAATCAATGTCTGGCAAAGCTCTAGCCCTGCATGGCTCGATGTCAAAGTCCTCAGCAGAGGAGGGGCAACACCAGCCAACTTACTTGTCAGAACTATTAACTTAAATATAAGCGGGGCTATTGATTCTGCCCGGATGTCATGTTACCCAGTGCTTGTATGTACTGGAAATGGCCGATCCAATCTCTATGCCAACTTACTTGTCAGAACTATTAACTTAAATATAAGCGGGGGTATTGATTCTGCCAGGATGTCATATAACACAGTGCTCTTACGTACTGGAAATGGCCGATCCAATCTCTATGGTAATCATTTACCCCCGCTTAGTCAAAAATGGGCCAGTGGTGACTGATATATCACATGTGACACGAGTACGAACAGGGACAGATCCAGTCACCACAACGATTTCATCGAGCCATTCGATTGTTAGATCACTACTGTATGAAGTTCAAACTGGCGGCCATTCCAAGCGATGTGGCAGCCACATATTGGAACATTAGGATTTTTGTGTGTGCGGTTTGGGTCATTTTTTTCAGCTAACTGGACATGCTGTCTCTATTGTTCCTGTGTAGCCCTACAGCTCCCGGTGAGTCCATTACTTTGATTGCCGTTTGACAATCTGTCTTTATGACAGGCTACTGGAGCTTTGTCGTCGATAGAAGACAAACACATCGATCCGTCACACAGCGACCTCCAGCTGCTTCGAAATCCAGCTGCACACACAAATGGACATGTTGAGGGCTTTTGGACAGTGTCGGGTACTGACTGCATAGGAATAATGGGGTGGGGCATATCTCTGCATCTGACCTGATTGGCCCTTTGCCGCCTCCTGTTTCTGTGTTCTAACCCAAACCCTCTCTTCCACTGTCTCTTTTCCCAGGATTCATTAGCACAGTCATGGAGCCTTCTGTTTCTGTGTTCTAACCCAAACCCTCTCTTCCACTGTCTCTTTTCCCAGGATTCATTAGCACAGTCATGGAGCCTTCTGTTTCTGTGTTCTAACCCAAACCCTCTCTTCCACTGTCTCTTTCCCAGGATTCATTAGCACAGTCATGGAGCCTTCTGTTTCTGTGTTCTAACCCAAACCCTCTCTTCCACTGTCTCTTTCCCAGGATTCATTAGCACAGTCATGGAGCCTTCTGTTTCTGTGTTCTAACCCAAACCCTCTCTTCCACTGTCTCTTTTCC
>JACXGI010012580.1:11450-22556 GCA_016801175.1 Esox masquinongy | reverse complement strand
TTGCTATGTAGGCATTATTCAGAGGTTGTAGTCCTTCAGTATTGCAATACCTCAGATGTTGTAGTGCTTGGGTATTTTGGTACTTTCCTCATCCCTTGTCGTCAGGTCCTATGGGAGCTAAACCTGGGCTAAACAATTAAAGGGACAATCCACCACAAAACCTCTGTCACACCTTCGTAAAAAACTGTTTCAGTGAGTAAAATAACACAATTTTAGTGGCTATTTAAATGTGAATTGTCGATCTTTCATTTGTTTACAAAAAGCAAAACAAACTTATATTTTGGGTTCTGATGGGGTACGGTAGTTCGTAAAGTTGCTACGTTATTCTTCAAGAATCAATGGGCCTCATTCACCAATACCTGAAATTTGTAAGACTAAGAAAAGTCTATGTGAGATTCATGACGTGTTCTGAAGAATTGTTCGCACCTATGTTCTTATAATGATGATCCCCATTGTCCTTCTAAATTGAAAGTGATGGCCAGTTGTTCCTAATTAGCAAAGGTAAATGACCCGCCAATCCCCACAAAAAGGGCTGACAAAAGAGACTGCAGGGCCACGTGCACACAGAAATTCTAAATAAAAATTGAGAGGTCAAGAATGCCCAAACCAAAATCTAAAAACGGTGGATCATTGGACTCCAAATGTAAAAAAAAACTTAAAACCTCAGTACCTCCACCTCAGTAGTTCAGAAGTGGAGGTACTGCTACAGGAAGGGAACAGCAAATGAGCTGTCATATTCAGTAGCGTCAGTAATGGATATGAAATAACAACAAAAAAAGATGCATGGGATGCTATTACTGGTTCAGTGAGCGCTGTCTACGGAGTTGGACGCACAACTGAGGAAGTAATTAAAAAAATGGTTCCATCTCAAAGCTGATGCCAAAAAAATATTGCCAAACAGAGAAGAATAATGTAAATTATTATTAACAAATAAAAATATCATAATCTTTTATAAAATATTATAAATGATGAAATATTATTGTAATTTCAGTCCTATATATTATAAAACTGTGGAATTGAAGAAAACACAATAACTAATTATTTGGCACAAACATGTCTGCACTCAGATATGCGTAAGTGTGCTCTAGAGTGTATGTACATTCTGTTATTACCTAAGAACAAATCCCAAATAGAAAACATTGGTGAATGTCAGAATCTTTGTGGAAACTGCATAAGTGGGTTTTAAGAATGGTTGGTGAATGAGGCCAATGTGCACATTTAACTAATTCAGAAGGTGTAAGTGACAGACTATTAAGATGCAACTGTAGAATGACATTGTATCATGTAATGTGAATCAAAATAGGTACACCCTAATCCAAGGACTTTCATTTTCATTATTATTGGACTCCAGAATTTTCTTTCTTTTCTACTGTAATATTTGTTTTCTTCTGAAGGTAAGTGGGTACTGGATAATGGATGGATGAGTGGGTACTGATCCTGTATGCAGCTAGAAGTGGTGTTGAAGGGCCTGTCTTGACCTGCCATCTCTCACATGGGATGGTAAATGGATGCCCTGACTATGGTCACTAAAGATCCCGTTGTATTTGTCATATGGGGGTTTCAGTCTGTCCCAAATGCCATCATGGCAGCTATGTTAACACATTTGAGCCAATCAGTTGTGTTGCCTCAGGGTAGTTTTGCTATACAGAAGACCAGCATTATGTCTGTACTTTAGAAGTCCATATTAATAACGACAGCCCACCATGAAGACATGAAGGTCCATCAATATGGAAAATCTCAAGAACTTTTCAAGTGCAGTTGCAAAAACCATCAAGCACTATGACTGGCTCTCATGACGACCGCTACAGGAAAGGAAGATCTGCATAGGAAGACCTCCTATGCAGAGGATAACTTAATTACAGTTTCTAGCCTCAGAAATCGTCAATTTACTGCACCTCAGATTGCAGCTCAAATAAATGCTTTACAGAGTTCGAGTAACAGACATACAGAATCTCAACATGAACTGTTCAGAGGGGACTGCATGGATCAGCCTTCATGGTCGAATTGCTGCAAACAAACAACTAATAAAGGAGAGCAATAAGAAGAGACATGCTTAGGCCAAGACAAATGAGAAATGGACATTAGACCGGTGGACATGTGTCCTTCGTTCTGACAAATCCAAATTTGAGATTTTTGATTCCAACAGCTGTGTCTTTGTGAGATGCAGAAAGGGTGAACGGATTATCTCCGCATATGTGGTTCCCACCGTCAAATATGGAGGAGGTGGGATGGTGTGGGGGTGCTTTGCTGGTGACACTGATTTATTTAGAGTTCTAGACAAACTTATGACTGGTACTGTACATATAAATAAAGTGACTCTCTGCTCATGACATCTGCCTTTACTAGAATCAGAGAGAAAGACCAAACACAGATAAAGATATGTGCTCTGGTTTACGAGAAGGCACTGGAGAGGAATGGAAAACAAGAGAGGGAGGGAAGGAGACCAGAGAGGGAAACACGTTGCAGACAGATTGCGAATGCTCTGATGAAAATGAAGAGACAGCTCCAGAGAGAACGACAAAGACAGAGTGACAGAGATATATTTTTTCATCTGACCCTGATCTCTTCCTGGTCTAGGCTACTCCTCCTGCTTCTTTTGCCAGAATCACATGCTCTGCATTTTAGCCAAAACAACAAACACACACACACACACGCATGACATATACATAAACATACAGTGCAAATCAGGGCCTGTAACTCTAAACTGCAGCACTCTACACACCTAACCTAGCCTTTAACATCACACAAGGGCCTTACACCACTATAAATAAGATGCATTTTCTACACAATAAAATGGTGACTGTACTTAGTAAGGACCAGTGTTTGAGGTAAATAGTTTGATCTGCAATCCGAGGGTCTGCCAGTGACTTTGAAGATCTCCCAGCTTTCTTTGAACTGTAGCCCTCACTGCTCTGACCCACAGCACAGGAGTAGCCCATAGAAATCAGCACAATGCATCACTTATTGTATTCGATTACAAAAAGAAAAGCATAGGAGAACAGAGTTCCTGGATCCAAACCCGTTTCAGACAAAATCCCTCTCTAACCTTAATCCTATTATCTGTGTAGGTGTATCACGCGCGGGCTGAAAGGGGAAGCTGGCTCAACACACGGATATACTAAAGCCCTGGGTTCAAACCCTGTCACACACCTGGACAATGAACCAATCACTGTTCCACAAACAGGTTGATCACATGGTCCATAGGCCCACACTGTGACAGGAAGTCACCTTTGACCCAGACGTTAATATCAGTTGGTGTGACAGACAATGTGGCAGGGCCAACCAACCCGGGCCACTTACACATCAGGTCAAAGACTAGTTAGTTATCCTAACTAATACATTTCAATACAGTCTACCTAAAAAGAGACATATTTGTGGTTTTCACTTCATTGGCTTGACACAGACTTCTCCTAGAAGATAGATGTAGTTCTCTTGACCCAACCACACACTGAGGTCAAGAGTGTTGAAACACTATATGCGACTTACAGCTCCACTCTGAAAACACATGTCACCATCATGTCTTTGCTCCATCCATCTAACACAGTGAATTCTCACTTGGTCTCTCTCTCTGTATCTGTATCTTGCAGTAGAGTTATGGTTATAGTTGGTCTTCTGAGAATAATCAATTTTATTCTGGGTTGTCAGGCTGCTAATGGACAGTGTCTCCATTACCGTCATAATGTAAGTGTAGAGCTGGCCGCGAGCGTCAGATTCGGTCCAGGGTCATTTTCAATAGTTTCTCACAGTAATGGGAGCCATCAACCACTCAGTAAGCAAATGTAATGGTTTATGACTGTGACCCTGTCAATTATGTATTGGCTGCTCTGGAAATATATGTGTTGTTTCCACATTTGTATGTTAAGGTCCATAAACAGTAAGGGTAATCACAAAGCTCTTGAAAACGCTCCCATCATGCAACAGTCTACAAAATAGTGTCTGTCAGGTTGCCAAATACAAACCTCAATCCACAAATTGTATACACTCCAGTCCCTCCAACACGATTAGAATAGGAGGGCAAGTCTCAAATAAAGCATTTCAGTCAATCATATTTCCTGGCTTTTTAGAAAGGAATCAAAGCGCTTTTTTCCCCCAATCACAGCTATTTGGGAGGTGAGATGTTAAGGAAGCAATGCAGACTAAAAGTAAGGTGCTCTGAGTTTTGTTTGCATCTCATGTACTGTAGTGTATTGAAATGCTTGGGGGCGTGTCTGACAGGTGCCTAACTTAGAATCATCTTCGAAAATGCATCGTTAAAGCCAAATTTACTCAAGGTTTCACATTATCTATACTATTCTCATTTTCATGGTCAGTGAGATATCTGTAACATGTGTGATGGTTGCGGATGTGATGAATAACAATGTGTCATCACGATGTTTCACATCATACTGTTCCATTGGCTTGTAAATTTACCACATTTAGTGTGCTTGTTTTGGGATGGTGTATTTATTAAAATGAATGTTGATATCTTGAAAGGTCTGTGTTCTTATTAAGATTCCATTGGAAAATATGGGCTCTCAGACTTTTGCTAATATGTTCAGTCTCTCCACAAAGCCATTTCATGTAACATCCGTAACGCTTTCAATTTAGTTCATTTTCTTTCAACAAGCAAATATTTTGTGGTCCACTTGTTTGGGTATACACTCCCCAGAGAGATACTACACAAACGGAAATGAAAAGTTTCTTTGGTATTTTGTTTGTTCTGTGAGACATCACACTTGTGATTGCGTGCAAACGTCACATCAGTAATGCTGGAATCGTCCATATGTTACTGCAGCCGAGCACACACAGTAAACCGAGCCAGCACCTTGCCTGGCTACCCAACCTCATAGATGTCAAAGAGGCCTGAGCCAGTCACAGTAACGTTCCAGTCTTTACACTGGAGTTTACACCAGCTCTAAACACTTTCACAACAAGACGCAAAGACACTCCAGAGCCCCTGAACTCATTTGTCAGGCAGCTGTGAGCAAACCTCTGCACCTGGCCAAGAGCAGACTGGGGGAACACAGCGGCCAAGCAGAGCGGAGACAAGAGGGAGGGAGACAGAACTATGTCGAAAGTGCTGTTGGACGACGTTCTCAAAATGGGAATGATTTTAAACAGTCAAAGGGGAGAGAGCAAGAGGACAAGGCAAGAGAGACGGAACGAAAGGGGTAGGAGGGGGAATGAGAGCAGAGGGGATAAGAGGACAGGGAATAAAAGGAGGACTGAGAAGAAAGAAATCAGAGGACAGATAAGAGCAGAAGGAATGAGAGTAGAGAGAACGAGGGAATGGAGGAGAGGATATATGTGCCTCACACAAGAAACTGCTCTGGTTCTAATTTACACTTCTACGACCACAGCCCAGAATGAGCTCACTGTGAGAAGAGAACAACACAGAGAAAAACCAAACAGGGCAGCCATGAAGAAAGTGAATGACGGCAGAAAAACAGAGCCAAGAACAGGAGGGGCTGATGTTATATGTTTGTTATTATGTTCATCACTAATGGGGATGCTTTGTGGCCATATTGCTCATAATGTGTACCAGTCCATAAAAAAGAGAGAAAAACATGGCTGGATGCAGTACATAAATTGACAAACATAGGCAGTGATAGAGGGGGATAAACAAGGATGAACAGAGAGGGGGAGAGAGGGGGATGGATAAGGGGTGGAGGGTCCACTAAAGAGAGAGGGAGAGAGAGATTGAGAAAGAAGAGATGTGGTGAAGTGTTTCACAGACGGAGACGATTAGCGGTGGTTCTGGAATGTGAGGGTCAGAGATCTGGGCTCTGCTGGGACCCACTCTGTAAACAGAACCCCGCCTCGCCCAGCAGAATTCTCTCAGAACACACACGCACACACATACACAACCATACAAACCACACTTACACACACAAACAAACCCCAAAACACCACACAAACCAACACGCAACCAAACAAACCAACAACACCAAACCAAAAGCAACCCACAAAGGCCTTCATAAATCCTAGCTAACACAAAGAACCCCCATGGAAGCAGTGAAACCACAGTAAATCAGACAACCTATAGACAGGCACTAAACCAACACACAGACCCAAACTAACCTTGGTTACATCACTAAAGTTTAAATCCATTTAAAGTCTATCACATTCTGACAGCTAAAGTCTATCACCCTTTTCATTTAAACAAAACATTTCATGCATGTTTGTACATGGAAATATTGTTCAGCGACTTTTTGAACCTGAATGCTAAAACGTAGAGGAGATAAAGTTGACCACTGAACACATCCCGCCACACCATTACAAATCCAGGTCTTCATCACTTGAAACTGTGGAATGGTTGAGTTGGAAACTCTTCAAATTCATACAAAGTGTTTTACAGAATGTTTTTATACTGACAATATACAGTAAGTTGACAGTACATACTGTAGTAGGATGGTGAATAATTTTAATTGTTTTGACAGTGTATGCCAGAGGTTTTGATATGAAATCAAGCAATGATAATGAAGTTAAAGTATAGATTGTCTAATCTTATTTGAGGGTATTAGTATACACAGGAATGGGCAGTATTTATGATACATGTATTTTAAATACGTATTTCAAATACAAAATAGTATTTTGTCATTTGTATTTGATAGGGTTGATAAAAATGGCATTGTATGTTTTATCAAAATACTTTAGTGTTTTGTATTTTGTAGTTTAAAAATACTGTAAAATACTTTGTGAGAAGTGTACATGATGACATCATAAAATTGCTGCCTCTGATTGGTACCTACTCAGTAATTTGCCCAGACTTGTTGAGATCAGAACAGAAAATTGATCCATACCCGAAGAAGGTCAAGGTGAGAAAGGTTGCCAGCTTTCCTTTTCCTTTTTTTAGCATGAATTGCTAATTTTAGTGTTCGTTTTAGTAGCCTAGGCTAAATCGTTTACCAATTTACATAATGTTCTAGCTAACTATTTGACCCAGGTAGCAGCCCTCACAGTTAACATTAGCTTGTTACTTACAGCCTATGTTAAGTTTTTGTCGGTTTTGCACGAAAAAAATTTATTAAGCGTTTCAGTGTTATACAACTTTTGAACTGTTTTGGAATATCTAGTCTGTAATATTCTCTATTGTAGTATTCTCTATTGGAGTTTAAGCAAATATTCTTATTACACAATTAATGTGTTTGTGTCCTCTATACCTATATTCTGAGGCTCTCAATAGATTCAGTGGTTGGAGTTGGGTTAATACTCCTTGACAAGTTCTGCTAATTTCTGATTATGTTTCTGGCTACATTTAAAATCAAAACATATTGATCATTTAATAATTGTTGAAAAAGTGCTAAAATGTTTGTTTTCAACTTCCAAATAGGTGTCCAATGATTAATAAATAAATAATTGATTGCTAAATGATTGTATCCTAATTGCAGGCCCGGTTCCACAGGGGGGCAAAAGGGGGCATTGCCCCCTCAGGTAGAAAGTTGTGCCCCCTCAGTTTTGTTTCCCCATATATACAGCCAATCGTATGATTTCGACCCGGTCCAATCGTCATAGTCATCACCATACTCATCACAGATCAACGCTTATCGATCGGCTTTACATGCGCATATACGTTTCTAAATTTTTCGTCTTGGGAGGGGGGGGTTGCGCAGTGATTAGACATGCCCCTTATTTATACAAAATGCATCCTCAGTCATGTCATCCTGGCACCGGCCCTGCCTAATTGAAGTAGCTGATTTTGCATACCATTGTGTGAATGACAGCCTGACACAATTCATTATTATACACTGCTCAAAAAAATTAAGGGAACCCATAATCATCACAGTATAACACCAAGTAAATTAACACAAAGTCAATTTTGTTTTGGTGCAAATGAAAATGAAAACAGGTACACTGGAGAAGCAACAGCGAGACAACCCCCAAAAAGGGAATGGTTTTGCAGGTGGTGGCCACAGACAATTGCTCTCTCCTTATTCTTCCTGACTGATTCTTCTCTAGTTCTGCGTGTTTCTAGTGTCCTTGTCACTACTGGTAGCATGAGGCGGTACCTGCAGCCCGTTGAGGTTGCAGAGGTAGTCCAGCTCCTCCAGATTGGCACATCCATACGTGCCATCACAAGAAGGTTTGCTGTGTCTCCCACTAAAGACTTGTTTGTCATTGAGTCAGTGTTGCTGATGCAAAGTAGGCCTTTCATTACCAAACACCAAGTAAGTACATTAGGATACAATTATGAGTCATTAGCAAACTGTTAATTAAACATTAAAGTGTTGGTTACTTTAAAACTAACCTTCATCTGGGTGATCACAGGGATATGTGAATGTTTGATCTGTTAACTCATTGCATATGTCAGATTTATCGCATGACTCATTAGGCAGAGAAAAGCTGTTGCTATCAAACATTTTCTAGTTAATCAACTGAGTCAGTGCACTGGTGAAGGGGATAGATCAAATAGGACGATAGATGGAAGGTTTGCGAAGTGATTTCATGCTCCCTTGTAGAAGTAGTTTAGTATTTTTAAAATACAAAAATGCAGTAGTTTATTTTGATACATGGTGTGCTGCTGTATTTCGTAGTTTATTTTGATACATTTAAAATTAAGGTACTTTTTATTTTAATTTAAAATACATTCTGATGTGTCTTTGCCCATCTCTGAGCATACATATTGCTTCCGCGCTAAAAGTATTAATGTAAATGAAGCACTTATGTTCAGTATTTGGTTGCATACCTTTTGCATGTTATAACTGCCTGAAGTCTGCAAACCATTGACCCGCCCAGACACAGGTTATCTTCTATGATAAGGCTCAGTCAGGCCACATTTGTTTGTTTTGAGCTTTTTTGCATTCATTTGAATTGACTACAAAGAAATCCATATTCAACAGGATTTCCTAATCTGATGATTGACTATAACCAGGAAAGAAACTTCCCCTTTTTGGCCCTGGAAAACACCCTAGCTGCAATGTATTTTTGTTTAGGTGATTATCTTGCTGTATGATAAAACCGATAAAATGAGCTAGTAGGCATTTGCTTGTACTTCAGCAGAAATTTTACAAATAATTATTTTCCTGCTACTGTCAGGAGTTACATCATCAATAAAGCCAACTAAGCCATTTCCAGGGAGTGAACACTTATCTAATCAAGGTATATTAGTGTTAACAGTACCAGTGAAAAGTTTGGGCACATTAAGAGTACTGTGCACGTACCTATTATATAATATATACATAAAGTATTTTATTTTTTACATGTAAACACTATATGTATGATATATATATATATATATATAAGGTATAAACAAAAATATATACCACCGTTCCAAAGCTTGGGGTAACTTAAAAATGTCTTTGTTTTCAAAAGAAAAGCATATTTTTTGTCCATTAAAAAAATATCAAATTATTCAGAAATACAGTTTAGACATTGTTAATGTTGTAAATGACTATTGTAGCTGGAAATAGCTGATTTTTATTGGAATTTCTACATAGGTGTACAGAGGCACATTATCAGCAACCATCAGTCCAATGTTCCAATGGCATGTTGTGTTTGCTAATCCAAGTTAATAATTTTTCAATTTCAGGCTCAAAATGGCCAGAAACGAAGAACGTTCTTCTAAAACTCGTCAGTCTATTCTTGCTCTGAGAAATGAAGGCAATTCTATGCAAGAAACTACCAAGAAATCTCATACAACGTTGTGAACTACTCCCTTCACAGAACAGCGGAAACTGGCACTAACTAGAACAGAAGAGGACAAATACATTTGAGTGTCTAGTTTGAGAAACAGACGTCTCGCAGGTCCTCAACTGGCAACATTAAATAGTACCCGCAAAACACCAGTCTCAACGTCAACAGTGAAGAGGCGACTCCGGGATGCTGGCCTTCTCGGCAGAGTTCTTCCCCTGTCCAGTGTCTGTATTCTTTTGCCCATATTTATCTGCCCTTCACTGTTGATGTTGAGAGTTAAATATCGATAGATTTACCCTAATACCTTTACTATACAATATGCCTACTAGTATTCTAACACATTCATATCAGTGTTAGACATCTGTGTAACATTCTGCAGCACTATGCATTTAACATCATTTTAGGTAACACAGTCACTATATAGGCAACTCCAAATCCCTCCATGGATGTGGAATGACCACTGGATCTCTCAAGGGGAGACTTTGGCCAACCACCCACTTGGCTGTCCGGTTGTCCTGGTTAGGGCCAGGGCATGGGAAAGCCCTTATGGAGAGGAGAAGAACATTAACCCCCTATCCTCCAGGGGTGGTCCGTCTCTCTCTAGGTCCAGAGCTAGTGTCTGGTTCCCAACCTCAGATCTAAGATGAATGTTTATTCACAAGTCAATCTTGCAGAAAAAATAATATTGTGGTCTGTTGTAATGAATCATTACAATAGGTGCTGCTATTCTAATCTTTATAACACCCTGCTGTAATCCCTAATTATAGTAATGCGCCTATGACAGGGTCTTTCTCTGTAATGGAATTGTAAAATACTCCTCCTATACAGAGCTGGACTTGTATTCCCTGAAGACTGTTTGTTATCTACCTCTGTTGAGTCAGTGAAAGTCATAGAGTAGGCTCAGGTATTGTGTTGCACCTGACATTTAAAGACAAGGCGTCTTTGTATAAAGTAGTAGCTGGGTGTGCAAGCCTCACGCCCAATGCTCACCTCTTCCCTTCTTCCAGGGGTGAGCCAGATAAGCCTGAAACCGGAGATTAAGTTGTTGGCACTAGGGGCTGTGATTATGATTAATACCTCCTTCCTAATTAAAGGTACTGTGCGTGAATGCTTACGGAAGAGCTCTGCTGTTTTCTCTCCCAAGGTTGGTTGATCCAGGTGGTACAGGATAAGGAGTGCGCGGTGGTGGGGACTTTTGTGGGACACTGTTTTGTCTGCCCCGACGGATGCACAAAGACTCACCACCGAGGAACAAAGAGAGAGTGAGACAGAAGAACAAAAACATCCCTGCGGCTTCTCACTGACAGCACCATCTCCTGCAGCTGGACTCCACACACACTCACAAACACACACCGACCAGTACACAGGGAATAAAGTCAAAACAAGTCAGGAGTGGGGGGGGGGGTAAAAGAGGTGCCATAGGTGCCACCCCCCTATCAACTCCCCCCCCCCCCACCACCACCACACCACAGCCAGTGCTGTCTGTAGTCTCCA
>JACXGI010012580.1:0-11350 GCA_016801175.1 Esox masquinongy | reverse complement strand
GCCTGCCGTGTCTGTGGTATGTACGTACTGTATGAAGGCTGTTAAATTGGTTTTGGTGGTCTTTGGTGTGAACGTAAACGGTGTGTTTGGTTCAGACCCAGCAACTGGGAAAGGGGGGGGATCATCCGCATGTGACAGAGTATGGGGTTCTGAGGAATTTATGACTCCGGTGTGTGTAGGTTGGGGGTGTGAAGGTAAGATATAAGTGTCAGACTGTTTGGTTTGTGGTTTGTCTATGACTGGTAGAGCTTAAGACTGCCAGACAGACGAGGGTTGGGGCTGAGGCAGATCAGGGGGGATCCGCCAGGTGGGATGTGTCAGGAGGCCAGGATGATGGAGAAGATAGGGGACATGCTGGAAGCGGGGTGGCGCCAGGAGCTGGACTGCCTGAGAACTAACTTGGAGGACTGAGGGGGAGGGATTAGACAAAGGCTTTGTCTATTGACACATTTGGCCAGAGATTGCAAAACTGAAACCCAACATCCCTAGGCCTTACAATTACCGAAACTTAGCAAAAAGAATACCTAAAATTTGTAGCAATTTACAAAGTAATCCTTCATCGGTCAATGCCACTTTCGCTCTACCACATTAAAGACAGACCACTGTGGGAGCAGTGATGTGCGGTGAGGTCAATGGCTGGGTAATCACTGGCTGTTATGAAAGTCAGATCACAAATAAACAGTAATGGAGCCCAAGATCCCAATACAACATACAGCTACAACAAACACAGTGAAGAAGCCTATTAGCTAGACCAAATTTAGTAACTATTTTCACCCCCTATAAACACCCTGAAAGAAACTGAAGGCTACATTGGCTCTATCATCAAATGAAATCACATAACACATGGCTCAACTCTAAAAGCCGTAGCAACCTATCAGCCATTAGTGGTGGAACAACCTAGACAATCTAAGAAGCTATTAGGTTGCTAGCACACACCTTACCAAAACTGTCAAATGAGTTGCTAACAAGAGACCTACCAGCTGTCCGTCCTAAACTACATCGACACAGGCAATGTAATTTACTTACAACATGTTTATGGCAATGCGAAAGTGCCAACTATAGTATGAATCCAGTTAAAAAAAACAAATGAAGCTATGCAAAGCAAAGGAGCCTTATGCTTATCCTTTCCAACAACGCTAACTATGGTCTTTGAAGCTAGCTTTAACTGCAACCAAAGTAGCTACATATTAGATCATCTTTGGTTGCAGAATGTTACATAGGTTTGAAGCAGTGTTTCTTAATCCTGGTCCTGGGGACCCAAAGGGGTGCATGTTTTTGTATTTGCCCTAGCACTCACACACCTGATTCAAATTAAAGACCTGATGATAGGTTGATTACGTCAATCAAGTGTGTAAGTGGTAGGGCAACAGTTGTGTGAGTGCTTGGGCAAAAACAAAAACGTGCACCCCTTTGGGTCCTGAGGACCAGGATTAAGAAACACTGGTTTAAAGAAAGGTTAATTGCATCACAACTTGTTAGGGCTCTGCAAAAACACACCCTCTGCTGAGTGACAAGAAAACATTTTTTGCAGAGTAATTAATTTTGATGCAGTTACCTTTTCGGTGAATCTATGTAACATTTTGCAACTTAAGATTAGCTAATATCCAACTACTTTATTTGTGGTCAAAGCTAGTTTGTAGAATTTCACTGTATTTCAAAGAAGATACACAGAGATAAACAATGCATACCCTGGTGCATACCGTGATTCAGTGTTATTAAATCCTGTGATTTGGAGCCTAAAAACCAGCAGAATATTACTTTTACCCTTATTTAGCCACAATAGATTTTTCACCTTGCCCGCTCGAAGAATCGGTCTAACAACTTTCTTATGTATAATGTACATTATAACACCCCCCCCACCCCTCCGGAAGTAGATCCTTACTTCCAGAGGCAGGGGGGGCCCATAACCGGTGGTCCAGCTCCCCACCCCGGGGCTGTTTCCATGTTCAAGCATGCCGACTCCTTTCCCACACCCATCACACAATAGCCTGTCTCAGGTGCTAGGGTTAATGGATGTGGTATGACAAAGAGTGAGAGAGAGCGTGGCATTTGAGGGGCATCGAGGTACAGTATCTGGGCTAATGCCATCTACCCGGGAGGGAGCTGGATTAATGGAACCCTGAACTAACACTTACTGTCATAAATAAAGGCTTGGTACAGTAAATGGTTGGCAGCATCACTTTTCCCTTTAACTAATCATTTGATGGAGTTTCTTTTATTGAGTGCTGCATCTGTCAGTGCCGGTTACTGCCATGGGGATTCCACGCGAACGTCAACCTGAGCATGCAGAAATTAAATCTATGATTTCCAAAGAATTTATGATTTTTTTGTGGACAACATAGAGTAACTGGCTAAGTTTTAAAGCATTTCAGTCAGACATACTCCAACTTTTTTCTGAACGGGCTCAGAGCTTGTCATTCCATAAACAGCTGTCTCCCAGTTAGTTATGAGATGTTGAGAAAGCAATACAGCCCAAAGTGTTTGGAGTTGTTTGTGTTCTACAGTCTTGTAAATATTTTAAGAATATGCAACTTTCATTGGATCGTCTGGGACATGTGAAGCCAAATTTCTCCAAGTGTTCCAGTTCCTGTGATTGGTCTCCCCTTTCGTTGTCATGATGTCTGTAACTTCCAGAACGGTCGTGGATGTGATGGACAATAACGTTCTGGTTAAGCCAACAGGGAGGACACTTGCAGATCTTTGACTGTCCCATGCCTGGTGGAAACCTCCATGAATAACTTGTTGCTCATTTATACCTTTTTTGTTCATGTGATGGTGTTGTTCCTGGCTGTATATGATATTAAGGATGTCTTTATTCAATCCTAAGGTACTATGCCTTCTGCTGAATTCTTTGCAAATATTTAAAACAAAAATGGGGTTATTATTATTATTATGTTAATCAAGAACTTCCATTACAGTTCAGTCACCCCAAAACATTTGTCTGATTGATGTAACATCCATAACACATGATTTATCCAACTAATATTTAGAAGTCCCCTTTTGTGGATACTTCCTCCCCCAGAAGGAACTACAGATACAGACAACAAACGTCTAATTTATATTTTCTTTGTCTCTTCTGTAAGACAACAAATTTGTCATTTAAATGTAATGTAAATGTAATCGCCCCATATGTCCATGTAATAACATCATAATGTAGGCCTTAGATTAGAGCTAAAGACTTTCAATGAAAATGCACCAGTGAATTTGTAAACAGAGGCACATGCATGCAAGTCTGCATAACATTTCCCACACAAACACACTACAGAAAGACAGCCAGACATGGTGACACACAGACACACACACACACACACACGATCCCACAAAAAGACCAACAGTGAGCAGACTGCTCCAGCGACATGCTGGAGCATGCCGCCTCTCTCACCATCTTTTCCTGAAACACAAACCCACTAACACCAACGCACTGCATCAGTAAGACAACATACACATCAACACACACACACACATTCGGAACGCCTTCCGTCCGAAATGGTTGGGTTTAAGTAAGGAAAGAAAAAGAGGACAGGGATTAGCAGGAAAGAGGTGACCCTTTGAGCTTTCTGATTACTACGAGAGATACACACTCACCTCTCTTCCTCTCTGGTGAACTGCCTCACGTCTTCTTACCTCCCCCCACAAACACACCAACTTTCCTTAGTAACACACACACACACAAAGAGAGTAATCTGCATTGTGGTGTCTACCTGTCACTCTTTGTGGTGTCTAGAAACTGTCTACTACAGACTCCAGTCACTTCCAATTTACAATATAACCTGGAATTAGGCTGTCTTTCAGGGAGAGCTAAAGTGCAAGTCCTATACATTTGACTGAGCCTAGTCCAGAAAATTCAACTCAAATCCATACTCTTAATTATGCTATTCATTTGGGTCAGACTGTTATGTAGAGATTTCTGCCACTAGCAAAGATGAATGGACTGTGAGGTCACTAATGACAGTTTTCACCAATCACTAAAGACTTCAGATCGCCGCCCAATGACTATTAAGGGCCCACATATCCAAGCTTTATTGGGTTTATGACTGAGTGAGGACCACCTGTGCTGCTGGAAAGAGAGAGGGGGAGGAAGGAGGCAGGCAGGTAGACATGTCTCTGCTTGCCCACAGGTATGTCCGCGACTGACCTCTCAGCTCTGACCCTGCCCACACTGCTTGAGGGCGTGTCTCTACCACAGAATGGACACGGGGTGTGGATTCTCTTCAGAGCTGATTCAACCTGAACTCTTTCAATAGTGCAACAATGGTAGTAGAAATGCCCACAAAACAAACACATACAAGCACAGATACACACACACAAACAGATTGCGACATCTGTATGTTTGAGAAATACAAACACAGAGTTGAAGCAGCAAAACAAATCTGTGTGAAAGTGTCATGAAGTGTCAGAGTGCCCCCCCTACACACACACACACACACACACACACACACAAACACACACACACAAAGCCCCAGTGAAAGCCTTCGTTATGTTGTTATCCTTGCTTTAGGCTGTGATTAACAGTAATTCATAATGCCATACCACATGTTTACTTCATTTTACCACAGTAAAGACTTAGAAGAAAAGTACAGTCAGAGACAGAGGGGATAGCAGACAGCAAAAAGAGGTGGATTCACTCTGATAAGGATTAGAATGCCAAGCCTTAGGGAAATTCCCAAATTGCTGTAATGAATTAGTCCCTCGACTGGGTGGATAACGAGGGGTCAACAGCCTGAGGAATCTACTGCTGACATTTAGGGAAAATTAGCTTTGAACTCCCTCATACAAGGCACACTGTTGGAGACTGAAAGCTTCTGTTGATGATGGCATTTACATCTACCAAGAAAGAACCGTCTGTAAATTTACCCTGATGCTAGGAAAGATGGCGGTGAACAGAAAATAATGATGACATAGTTAACCAGGCTGTTGTCAGAGGTGACGGAGGTGAATACGAGATGATGATGATGATACAGTTGACCAGGCTGATGTCAGAGGTACTGGAGGTGAATAGGAGATGATGATGTTATAGTTAGTCAGGCTGATATCAGATGTGATGGAGGTGAATAGGATATGACAATGATCATCATCATCTAGATTGTCACAACCAGAGGAAGTGGTTTTATGACTGAATGTGGTAGCCATGGAACAGAGGAACTTATTGTCATAGAGCCCCAGCCTGAGGAAGCATGCTAAGCAGGCAATTTCCCATTGTCAAGAGACTTTCTAAAGTAACTTTCAAAGTCTTCTCACACACATTCTGTTGAGCACGCAACATGGTGAGCAGGGTCTATCAAAGTGTTGCAATGCAACAGGCAGGCTGGGACAAAGGAGGTCCACCAAGCCCACAGTCTGCCATTAGGATGAGCACAGGAGAACGGACAAAGTATTTCCTTCCTATCTGCTTACTCTGGGTCAGTCAGTCTGTCTGTTTTTGACACTCGACAGCCACTTCCCAAACACATTCAGGTGAGTGGAAAGTGTGCTAGCTAGCTAAAGGAGGTAATAGCAGACCTGCAGGCATGCATGAGAACAACAGGCAGCATGAGAGTGAACCTGTCTGCCAGTGTATCTGTCAATGCACCAACAGGCACCTCATAACCGCCAACTGTGCGCTAGCAGACCTGTCAGTCTGCCTGGACGGGTTCCGCCTTATATTTTCCACTGTTGGTGTAATGACCCGTCAGGACTACTGACGGCTCAAAAACAAATCATTTTTTCTGTTTTTAAAACACCAGGCTGAGTCAAATGTAGGGGTATCATTAAGCCTGCAACGTGTTTCACTCATGTTAGTTGAGGAGTAATTAACTGATAACAATGAATTTCCTAACCCAAAAGTTTCTGCCAGATTGTCAGATTGCCTACACATTATGACTTCAATGCTGCTAACCCTGTCTGAATTTATCCAGTAGGCCCATTATCTGATGCTTTATTGAATTATGCTGCTTAATCTGGCAGTAATTTTGTTGTGCGCATAAGGGATAATGCTGCAGGGAATAAAATTTGACATTGGAACACTGGTAGTGTAGCAACTGGTTTGTTCTATTCCCATGCTCTTTTCTTGTGAACCTACTGTAGGTTGGGAACCAAATGGAGGTTGTCATGGGAACTCAAGAATTCCCAGGATGACTGCCTTGAAAGCTGGTCGTCGGTGCTTAGAATACCGACTCACCACGTGCAGGGGCCATGAAATTACTTTTGCCCTTTTGCAAATTGCTGAATTAACCTTCGAAGGAATGTATTATTGTATTGTGACCTGTTGAACTTCTAGACCTGTTTAGCCTTACCGTTCGTTCTTAACGTCTGGTGTTGCAAAAATGTTTCGCACGAATGTGTTTGATGGACGTCTACTACCTGTGACAAGTAAGTATTGATTTGTGTGCAGTAATTGCCCATCCTGTGTTATGCATACTAACAGCGATAGTCAAGTGAATTATATTAAATTACGTTTTCCTAAAAATGTATATGTAAATACTGAGGTAAGGTCCTAAGGAAATGTATACAAAGCCAGCAATAACGCCATGCTGCTGCTTTGCATAAATGCTTTTAATTAATAAAATACGTAGAAGTGGGTACATGCGCGAAGAGAGGGTTATTCCGACAAACAGAAATATATAACATTATTCTTACCTACGAACAGACACAAAATATCCAAGCCAACCAGCATCTTTCTCTTGGTGCAAAACGAACTGTCAGCAGGTTCTGCGAGGATGTGATTCTTCCCAGCGCCGTTTTCCTTCATCGTTTCCCCGGCTCCCCCGTTGTCGGCTAACTGCTGCTGAAGTTCAGCGTCCCGTGGGAGAGTACTGGTGTGTGTCGAGTTGAACTTTTGCATAGTTTCTTGTTTTTAAAACAAAAATTTTTACGTTGTCTCGCTGCTGATTATTGACAGTATTTCGCAAAGTTGGACATTCAAGTCCGTCCGAAATTTTTAAAATAAGAATGACTGATGGTTGACTACGTTATTGAAAACCAAGAAAAACAAACACACACAAGTAAAACTTGACATGTATCAAAGCTTAAGCATCCTCTAAGCGAAAAGAAGACAACTTCACAGACATATAAATGAAATAAACTGAAAGAGAAAAGTTTAGCAAAGTTTGCATTTCACTGGACCCAGTGACTGGTTCTGCACTGATGCTGCTCGAACTAAAGCGCTAGCTAAGTGAGCTAACTTTCTGAAGGAAACTGTAGTGTTTCCTCTGCTCTGTTCAAAGTCACTTTAGCCAGCTTGCTGGTTTGCTCGACAAAACATCAGACATGTTAACCTGAAACCAACAACAAAATGTAAAGGGCAACCAAAAGACGCATTGCTAAATCCGTATGTCAACCTTGCCCTTACAATATTCCCATTCAACTATTCCAAATGCCCTCTCCAGGGCCACTCTCCATGTGTAGGGTGTGTTTTCCATTCGGTCCTCATGTTCCCTCAATTGTCCCACCCCAACTAGGAAGAGTGGAGTTTGTTTGCTAAATTGTAAAACCATGCACCGACAACCCCACCCACTTGTCTGTTTCTGTAGTGGTTCGTTTTGAAAATATCTTCCTTTTTAATATTAAGTTTATATATGAATAAAATATTATATACATATTATATAGTTGAATTTACTTGTGTTTTTATCAACGGTGGCATACTTATTATATTAGGTAACGTAAGGAGCGATTCCATTACAATTCAAATGTAATCAATTTGCCCTAACCTTCGAATTATCAAATTAATCTGAATCAGCGTTTGACTAGGCTAATGGAAGTTCATGGATTAGACCCTATGTCCGTTTACTTTACACTATGAAGTGATTTTGACAGATTTTCTTTAATTTAAAAAATCTCTGCCATTTTTAGTCATGCCACCTTCCGTCCTTTACCTAACTACATGTAATTAATGATAGGCGTTATTGTCGTCGCTGGCCTGGAAATGCACGGTAGATATTAAGATGATCGAGAAGCAAGACCGAGCTCTCGGAGTCACACGGTATTTGCGCATGGGCACGGGTAAGGTGAAAACAGAAAAGTTGCTCAACGCGGTTTAAAGCTCCTAGTTGCTGAGGAATTTCTTTCAGTGGAATCCCGTAGATGCTATCCACAAAGTCAGATTCCACAGCCACAGTGAAATCTGAAATTAAAATGTTTTTTGGTTTTAATTTAGGATTATGGATAGACATGATGTTAATTGTGTGGTTAATAGGTTGGGTTATGTTTAGGCTTTAGGCTTAAAATCAGATTTTAAAATGCAAGTCACTCAACAAATAGTCAGGGTTTATCTCTTCGTGGCTACAGGATCTAGTGAATACAATTTTTATAGGTGTTCGTCATTTCGTACACCTTACAGGTATGTTGTGTTATAAGCTGGTTGTCACAATGTCATAATGTTCCTGAACATTTACCATCACCAAACAACTCAAAATATGTAAATGAACATGGCAATCATAGCAATTATATTTTAAAGATATAGTCATTTGAAACCAGTGTAAACATTGTATAAACAGTAGAATAATAATATAAATACCAACATCTACTGTGTGTGTGTGTGTGTGTGTGTGTGTGTTTATGTATACAGTACCAGTCAAGTTTGGCACACGTATACATTCCAGGGTATTTCTTGATTTTTGCTATTTTCCACATTGTAGAGTAATATTTAAAACATCAAAATTATGAAATAACATATGGATTTATATAGTAACCAAAAAACTATTGTGACAGCCGGTGACGGTCTGTGTCATGCCGGTCATTCCATTTCTATTTTCTGTGTGTTTTAGTTCTAGTTTTCCTGTTTCTATGTTCAGTCTCATTAGTGTATTGCTTTCACCTGTTTCTGGGTAACCCCTTGTTTAGTCCTTATGTAAGTTCTTCCTGCCCTAGTGTTTCTTGCCAGTCATTGTTTCATGTGACATTTTTGTCCCGTGTCTTTGGATGTTTCCTGATTTGCCTTATGTTCCTCACTCAAAATCTTCTTTTGCAACTATTTTGGAAAGGAAAGAAAAAGGTGCTGTGGTCTCTTAATTTTTTCCAGAGCTGTATTTGGGCGGCAATTTGAGGAGCAGTTTATTGCCGAATTCTCAGGCTGGCAACTTTAACTTATCCTCTTCAGCAGAGGTAACTCTGGGTCTTCCATTCTTATGGCAGTCCTCGTGAGATCCAGTTTCATCATAACCCTTTGATGATTTTGGCGACTGCACTTGAAGAAGTTCTTGAAATTTTCCATATTGTCTCATTTTCAAGTCTTTAAGTAATGATGGACTTTTTCTTTGCTCATTTGAGCTCTTGTTGACATAATATGGACTACTACATTACAGAAACAATGATGGTTTTCTGTATGCCAACCCGACCTTGTCATAACACAACTGATTGCCTCAAATGCATTAAGAAATTCCACAACTTTTAACACACCTGTTAATTGAAATGCACTACAGGTGACTACCAAATGAAGCTGGTTGAGCGAATGCAAAGAGTGTGCAAAGCTGTATTCAAAGCAAAGGGTTTGTAACTTTGAAGAATTTGCAATATGACATTTATTTGGATCTGTTCAACACTTTTTTGATTACTACAGAATTCCACATGTTATTTCATTGTTTTGATGTCTTCACTATTATTCTACAATGTGAAACAGTCAAAATAAAAAAAATCAGCTTGAATGAATTGGTGTGTCCAATCAGTATATATGGGAATTATATTATGAACATTCCTTATAATACTTGCTGATCAGAGAGTGAATAGACAGATTTTTCCTTACATAGGATAGTGGAATGGTGGGTACAGTAGAGGGGAGACAGTGCCTCCTCTTGGTGAGAACAACATAACATTCTCACCTGTTTTCAGTTAGGACACAGGAACTAATGCCTTGGGTTTCCCTCTACGGAGCTTTGTTTTTTGTTGTTTAAGTTATTTACACAGGTATGTCAGTGGGGAACCAACTGTCATTTACAATGATGACCTCGCCAAAAGTTTTCAGTTGCAAGATGACATGTCCAACATCCCCACGTGCATCCCTCAATGTTGATTCATTTTGCACTTCACCACCCTGACTCCACTTATGAGCCAACAAGCTAAATTCTTTGTCTCATCTGACCGTAGAACTCAGTTGCAATTTTCTCATAGCATCTATTGCACACCATTGCTAAGGCTTCCAAAAAACTGGAATAGCACTGAATATGTATCACATCGTATGGTGTCATTTATTGATCTCTTGCCTATTCCTATGTACTTAGTGTGTTTTATTTTATTTGGGTGTGATTGGTGACAACCAAAAGGGAAGCGCAGAGATGCCAAGAGAAAGCCCATAGTCAGGACCTGACACAGATTAAGTCGTTAACAACAGATAGCACATCGCAACTAACTGAATGAACAGCAGCGTACGCCATACCATAAACAGGAAGCAAATAGATAGAGTAAACTGTAGTTGATAAACAATTCAGTTATGACCACAACCCACCAAACAAATAGTTATTTATTTCATGCTGCATTTAATGATAGTAAAGCTTTCAAACAGCAATCAAAATATCACAATTATTCATAAATGATCAAACTGTTAACAAACTGACCTCAAAAAACACTTTTTGGTCACTCTGCACTGATTTTTGTAGAGAGCAATATGTTGTTGTCTAGGATCACAACAAGATGCTTTGCTCTCTGTGTTGCACACTTGAACAATTACAACAACTTTCAGCATGCTTGATTTATAACAGGTTACTTTATTTCTGCAAATACAAAAATACAGGAGCACATGAGTTTGGCACCCTCTCACCTCATTGCTAGCTCATGGCCTCACAGGTCCAGCTCCAGGATGAAATGACTGACGGGGATTTTTTTATAAATGAGGGGGCATATCTTATTCATAAACCATTTGCAGTGTTAATGGGGAAACAAAACTGGGGTGCACAGATTCTGGAGAATCTTATCTGGAGATCTGGAGGGGCAACGCCCCCTTTTGCCACCCCATGGTCCAATAATGAGACCACCCCAGGCCTGTGGTCTCATTATTGATCATGTGTATTGCACACCTGTAAAAATAGTTTTCTTCTAACATGAAATGTCTTACACTACTGCAGATCTCGTTCTTAAGATCGACACATACATAATTCCACTCAATATACAGGTGCTGGTCATAAAATTAGAATATCATCAAAAAGTTGATTTATTTCAGTAATTCCATTCAAAAAGTGAAACTTCTATAATGTATACATTCATTCCACACAGACTGATATATTTCAAGTGTTTATTTCTTTTAATTTTGATGATTATAACTGACAACTAATGAAAACCCCAAATTCAGTATCTCAGAAAATTAGAATATTACTTAAGACTAATACAAAAAAAGGATTTTTAGAAATGTTGGCCAACTGAAAAGTATGAACATGAAAAGTATGAG
>JACXGI010012579.1:0-22459 GCA_016801175.1 Esox masquinongy | reverse complement strand
TGTAAGAAAAGGCTTCCGTCTTGCCACCCTACCCCATAGCCCATTCATATGAAGAATACGGGAGATTGTTGTCACATGTAGCACACAGCCAGTACTTGCCAGAAATTCCTGCAGTTCCTTTAATGTTGCTGTAGGCCTCTTGGAAGCCTCCCTGACCAGTTTTCTTCTCGTCTTTTCATCAATTTTGGAGGGACATCCACTTCTTGGTAATGTCTCTGTTGGGCCATATTTTCTCCACTTGATGATGACTGTCTTCACTGTGTTCCATGGTATAGCTAATGCTTTGGAAATTCTTTTGTACCCTTCTCCTGACTGATATCTTTCAACAATAAGATCCCTCTGATGCTCTGGAAGCTGTCTGCGGACATGGCTTTTGCTCTGAGATGCAACTAAGAAAATGCTAGGAAAATCTTACTAGAACAGCTGAACTTTATTTGTGATTAATCAGAGTCACTTTAAATGATGACAGGGGTGTAGTGACTTCTATTTAACATGAGTTTGAATGTGATTAGTAAATTCTGAACACAGCCACATCCCTAGTTATAAGAGGGTGTGCACACTTATGCAACCAGGTTATTGTAAGGTTTTTATTTTTCATTTTTCCCCCTCGAAGATTTCAGTTTGTTTTTCAATTGAATTGTTCAAATTATAGGTCACATTAAAAGTGGAAAAAGTTCTGACATGATTTATCTTTGTCTCATTCTTTAACATCACAAAAACCTGGCATTTTAACAGGGGTGTGTAGACTTTTTATATCCACTGTAAATAAAAATCAAATAAGCCCTGTGACATGAAGCAGTTGGCCAAAAGCACAGTACCAACTCACCCACACAGACTGAAAATTCCACACAATTCTTTACACAAAACTCTCATTATTATCATAGTTTTCATTCTTTAAAGAGTGTTATTTCGATCTGATAGTGTCCAACAAGTCTATTATTAAAGCACAGATGGAATTATTTCAAATTGTACTCACACTGCAGCGTATTAGACTAAAAACCAGCAGTGCTACATTCTACACATGCTGCATCAGTGGCGTGAAGGGATGTCAAAAGGGTTCCAACATCCTTACGTCATGCAGATCTGGAAAGACAACAACTCTGAGCTGAATATGAGGACAAACCCTACTAGCAAAAAACATTTCTACTATGAGATATTGAGACATGTTTGTGTTAACCTAATGTAGAAGGCGGCATAAAAAAACGAATAAACCGGGTACAACTACATCTCCCATATCGCAATCTTGATGAGAAGGAAATGGAGGTGGGTGTTCTCACCTACACCCTTCCACCAATCCAGTAATTGTGGAGGATGAATTAAGGAGTGTGATGTTGTTAACATCAAAAATCGGAAATTGCGTCACAGGCGTCTTTCCATTTCCCCTGAAAACCAGAGCTCCTGCTTGTCAGAGACATCACTGAGTTGATCACGGGCCACGGAGCATGATTGTTAAAAGGCACAACTCATCCTACTTCAGACCATCTGCTCTGAAACACTTGATTCAAATGGACCAGAATACATTCCAATCCCCGCACTGACGCTGTCCTCAACTTGAAATCCATCCATTACATACAACAGCCTCCTAACGCACAGCAAAACAACCGTTTCAAGAGTGACACGGGTACTCCAGTATTCCGTGCAAAATAGCCACCGGCCCTGACCTAATGAGCTAACTGATCAGTAGAGTGACTGACTAAATTCAACACACCTGCTCTTCCAGATTGGTTAGATAAAACAAACATGAAATCCCACAGTCTACTCCAACACCGGGGTTACTTACCCGACTGATAAACCAGAACACCAGAGTACTGTTAGCTGTTAGGTCAGCCAACATCTACAGAGAAGGCTAACAAGGTGCTCATCATTTAACACAACACGCTCATGCTGTTCACGTGCTGTCTGGCTACAAGCCAGGAGGGGAAATACCTTCACACATGGCTTCTACTTTATACACTGTGACATCACAAGACTGACGTACAACCCATCTATCCATAGCGGCGGGAAGCATGCCTGGGGGGAGGGGACAATCCAACCAGACCAACAGCACCGCAACAGCATCCCAAACCCCAGCTCTGGTCCAAGGCATTTATGTTCTGCTCACTGATACTGAGAACGCTCCACGGACGAACGCCCTGGACCAGAGCTACCCAAACCCAGGCCTCCTGTCCCCATCTTCACCTGGCCCATTTGATGAAGTATGGCAGGTGGTTGAGCAGATTGAATGTATAGAAGGAATATCTGGTAATCTCTGTCACGGTCCACACGACTAGGAAGAGGATGACACTTTCTTCATTCTGGATCTATCCAGAAAAAAAGTCAAGTGAAATGGACAGAACGAGCATGAAGATTTTGGACAATTAAGGGGCTCCATATTGTACAGCGGGGCAGTTCCACAGTTAGCCTCCAGCATGAGGTTTTCCCTAGATACAGATCTTGGACCAGTTTCTCCTCAACCAATCATAAAATAAACAATTAGTGGGGAGAAATGCTAAACTGACCCAGGATCAGGGTCAAGGGGATACTCACTCAAATTATCTCCAAGTCCTCTTTCTCTAAATGGGTTACAGGGCACCTCGTTGGTTATAAATGTGAAATAGTACCTGTTTGATGCTGTTGGTAATGAACCACACCATGAAGATTCGTGAACACACTTGGACACCAGTCACAATTACAGACGTTCTCACAATTCCTGTAGGACGAGAAATTGAGATGTCAACATCGCGGTCATACAGTGGGTATAGAAAGTCATCATGTTCAAAATGTTCACCTTTTGTTGCCTTACAGCCTGAAATGCAATCACATAAAATCTCACTTTCCAGCTTCATTTACACAAAGCAACCCACAATATCCTATTGAAATTTTTTTTTTGAAAAAACCTTGAGTTAATACTTGGTGGCACCACCTTTTGCTTGAATTACAGCCATGAGTGTCTTTGAATGTCTCTCCTAACTCTGAACACCTACACTGTGCAATATTTGCCGATTCATTCTTGGAGATTTGTTCTAGTTTAGTCAAATTGCATGTTGAATGCTTATGGACTGCATTCCATGGAAGTCATTCCACAGATTCTCAATACGATTTTTATCAGTGCTCTGACTAGGTCACTCAAGGACATTTAGCTTCTTATCCTACAGTAACTATACAGTTGCTTTGGTGGTGTGTTATGGGTCATTCCAATTTTCAACTTTCTGGCAGAGGGCTGCAGGTTCTCCACAAGAATCTGTCGGAATTTTCTGCTGTCCATTTTCCCTTCTATCCTGACAAGTGCTCAAGCCCCTGCCGAAGAGAAACACCCCCACAACAGGATGCTGCCACTGCCATGCTTTAATGTAGGCATTGCTGTTCTTTGCGTGGAAACGTGTATTGGTATTTCACCAAACATATGTTTTTGCGTTCTGGCAAAAAGTTCAATTTTGGTCACATTGGACCACAACACCTATTGCCTCTTGGCCTTGGAATCTACAATGTGATATACAATACCCGATGTTGTAAATCTATAACACATGATGTTGCCTGTTAGAGAAGTGTTTTTCTTCTTGCCACCCTCATAGACGGCAGATTTGCGGAGCGCTAGATAGATAGAGTCACATGTACAAATTGACTGATCTGAGAGTCACCTCCTTGCCAGATCATCCAGTTTGGAGAGACGGCCTGATCTATGCAAGGTTTGGGAGGAGCCACATACATTCCATGTCTTTATAATGGTCTTCACTGTGCTCCAAGGGATAGACAAATCTTTTTATCTTCCCCTTCTGAAGTACCTTTCCGGCCATAGTGCTTTGAATTGCATTACTAAGCAGTGGAGTCTAAGAACAACTGCTTTTATCCTGAAATAATCAAAACCACTACAATTTGCCACAGATGGAAGCCAAATAGCTTGATTTGTCATCAGGAATGTGGTTGGTTATACCTCAGCAGGGTTGCAATTGCAATTCTAGGGGGATGTTCACTTGTCCAAATTAATTTGAATTATTTAAAATTAAAGCAGTAAAGCAGTTTGAGTTAATGTGTTTTCATTTCAGGCTTTATGGCAACTAAAGGTGAACAGTTTGAAAAGGGGTGGTGACTTTCCATACCCACTGTAGCTATGAGATATTGTTATATTCACATTATATTCTTATTAAAGACAGTACATACCGATGGCACAGTGCACCACCTGAAAAAAAAGATAGCAAAACAAGAATCAATGAATCACCTCTCCTCACTTTTTGGTAGTAACCAAGGATTTTAGCGAAATCAGTTGAGTAAAGGAGTCATTCAGGTTGCGGAGATGTCTAAGCAGTGCCAGCTCTAGCCTTTTGGGAGCCCTAAGCAAAATTAGATTCGGGGCCCATTTTCCCCTGTCGGTCGAGGGCTCCCTAGCAGTTGGAGTCCCCCTAGCGTTCGGGGGCCCTAAGCAACCGCTTATGTCACTTATGCCTGCCCTGTGTCCAAGGCATTCTTTCGTAGGAACTAGCTGACCATCAGAGTACAGGTTCAAGCCTTGATATTGTCTGTAGCTGGGTAGATGAATAGCTGGGATGCCCTATGGGCGATGAACATTTTCGGGGCACTGTTAGCAGGGTTTCCCTGGTCTCATTATGCTCTAGCAACTCCCTCAGACAGCTCAGGCCACTGCAAAGCTAACTCAGGTTATCACATGAGTATGTGTATTTGTTTATTTGTGTGAGATTTCCTGGTTGGGTGAGTAGAGTGAAAAAAGCTAAATGACTTTCCGCCGGTGACTAGGAAGAAGGCTTGCTACAATCTTCAACTGTCCCAAATCCGTTGAATGTTCTTCCGAGAAGACGGCATTGAAGATACAATGAGATTGTGAAAGGGAGATAAAGGGGTAAAACATAAAATCAATAAAAGTAGTTATGTATTCTAATTTCAGTTGGGACGTTGATACCTAACTAACATATATCACTCCTCACTTCTCTACTTCATAGCTGATGTGTGGTAAGCATTCTGCCAGAATTTGGTGAAACAAGTTTAGCATTCAAAACTTTTCAGTAGTTTCTACTTTGGATATTATGTTTTCACAGAATACAAATGTCTCTTTAAGTCAATATGGCTACTAATGAACTATGAAGACAGACAAACTCACCTCAAGTAATGCAATCGTCTGGAAAAACTTGAGTGTCCTTGCTATACTTTTGTACAGACCCTTGTGTGTGCCTCTCTGGATGTAGAAGCGTATCATTGCCATAGCCAAAACCAGCCACCTGGGAAAGTACACCCATCAACATCTGAACAAATGTATTTTTGCAACAGAGAAGTTTGTATGAGATAGATTACTTAATATATACCATTTACATTCAAGGCTTTTGGCAGGAGCTTATATGCAGAGCGACTTATAACTGAGTGCATGCATTTTCATGCTTCATCTTTCATGTATAAATCCACTCATAATTTTTTAATCAAAAACAATCAATCTACACCCAATTCCATAATGCCAAAGTGAAAAAACAAGTTTTTAGAAATATTTGCCATTTTATTGACAATAAAGTAACTAAAATATCTATAGACCCTTAATTCAGTAGTTTGTTGAAGCCCCTTTGGCAGTGATCGCAGCTTCAAATCTTTTTGGGGATGTCTCTAGGTGATGAGCAGTACCCTGTTTTCGACAAACGTAGCTCTTGCCATTAAGGCTTAAGTTTGATTTTGGTCTTGTCGGACTTCATAATTTTGTGCCGTCTCGCTAACTCCAGGTGGCATGTCATCTGGCTTTTAATCAAGAGTCACTCTAGCCACTCTACCATAAAGGCCTGATTGGTGGAGTGCTGCAGAGATTGTTGTCCTGGTAGGTTGTCCCATATTGGCAAAGAAACTCTGAATAGAAGAAAGGACTTTTGTTTTTTGTGACACTGACTTTACCGCAAGATGCTTCGAGAAAAGAAAACCAGAGAATTGTCTGAATGTCAGACACATTGCGGCAATGTATGAACTATCTCAAGGCTTCAAGTCTATTGTCAGAGACCTTGATGTTCCTATTTCCACTGGAAGTACAGTTATCAAGAGGTTTAAGGCCCATCCCACTGTAGCCAACCTCCGTGGACATGGCCACATGAGAAAACTTGATGGAAGATTGCAGCAAAGTATTGTTCGAATGGGGCAGAAAGCACCTTGATCAACTTCCACAAAGATTCAAGCTGACCTTCAGAAAAAAGGTACAACAGTTTAAACTCACACCATATATCACAGACTCAATAAAACAGGGTTGTATGGTAGGGGATCCAGGAGGACCCCATTGCTGAGAGACATAAGAAAGCCTGACTGCAATCTGCCAAAACACACCTGAACATGCCAAAATCCTACTGAGATCATCTCCTGTTTTACAAATGAGACTAAAACTAAAGCTTTTTGGTACAAATCTCTAATCTCACATTCCGTGTTTACAGAAAACAATTGAGCCTTCAAAATATAGAACACCTTCCCCACAGTCAAACATGGAGGAGGTTCAGTTATACCAAGGGATTTTGGAGTGCAATGTCGAACCAAGTGTCAGTCAGCAAGGTTGGTCTCTGTTAAAGATCATAGATGACAGTGATCCAAACACACATTAGAAAGCAACCAGGAATGGTTGAAGCCACAATGTTGGACTGTTCTGAAATGGCCAGTACTCCACTTCTAGGTACTATTGAACATTTGTGGTAAGACCTAAAAACATCATTAGTGAGGCATCCACAAATCTGGGACAACTAGGGCAGTTTGCACAAGAATACTGGGACAAAGGCTCATACATGGCTATCGTAAACCCTTGATTGTAGTTATTTTGGCCAAAAGCTGTGCTACTAAATATAGTCTAGGGTGTCAATTTTGTCAATGCCATTTCGGTTCATTATCTGATTTGAAAAGTATATACAGTAATAGGTTGTGAATCAAAAACAAAGTTTATGTAATATTAACAGTGATAAAAAATCGTGGAGACAATTGTTAGTAATTTGAAGGACTGCAAGGGTGCCAATACATTTGGCCATGACTGTAGATAGTTGGTTCAATCCCTATGTTTCCATAATTCTTGTCTGTGATGATGTCTGTGAAGGGGTTATGTATATACATTTAATTGTCAGCATTCACATGTTCTATAGGCCAAAGAACTATTATAGAATATAGACCTCAAAATATGGCTGTGGCATTTCCATCAGTTAGGATGTCAAGCGCATGGGTGCTGAAGAGCTATGCGGGAAGTTATAGGCACAAATCATTTATTGAAACTTATTTGCTTCTTAATTTCAGTATCTTAATTTCAGTAATCAGTATGTGTAAACCTAGTTTAGTTTTGTACCAATGCATCGTTATGTAATTTCGCAACATTATTATTTAATAGTTGCTTATTTGTCGTATCAACTCTGATCGACAAAAGAAAAAAAACACTTATGCCTGTGTAAAATATTTTTACTAATATTGTAAGTCGAATTTTGTCATTTCCATCCATATTTCCTAATTAGAAAATGCGCGTTAAAATGCATGCAGAAAAATATCGGTCGTCCCCTTGCATATTAACATTTGAAAATAAAATGAATCATCCTTGTACATTTTTAGCTGAGTTAGTTAACTGAGCATTGAAACACATTTTGCTACGTGAGGAAGGCTAGGCACATTTTGGTTTTAAGCTAAATGAAAGAGGTGAGCTCAATATTTTCGAGGAGGCGAATTGCAGGATTTGCACCAGAAAGGTGGAGCTCAAAAGCGCAAACACCAAAAATCTGAAGAACCATCTCCAGATCCATCACGTGTATTTTTGGCCTATATTAAGCAATATTATTTGGCTTACACTATAACAGTGGCATACAATTTACAATATAAACAATTAAATCGTTAATCACAATTATTTGTGCGACAATTAATCATCAACTAAAATGTCATAATTGTGACAGCCCTACCTACAAAAGAAAACAGGGTGAAATTATGTAGAAAACAGAAATGTAGAAAACAGGGTGAAATTATGTTCAAAACATTACCTGGTATTCTAGGCAGTGGGCTAAACAGAAAGTGTGTCATAGAATCCTAATTTGGATAAACATTTGACCAAATTTCACAACTTTTCCTCAAATGGTCATATATTGAGATAACTCACTTACATTTTGATATCACCGATTTAGATAAATTTGAGTCCTTTGATACAGTATGCATGGGTAAACAGTGTCGTTGAATTGAGTGAATCAGTCACTGGACATAACACCAACATCATCTAAATCCATTGAGGGGTTAGATGCCCACACCTGTTAGTTTACTTGAAAGTCTCCACCGATAATGTTCAATATTGCCCGGGGTTACTGCTCCATACACTACTGCTACTGTCTGTTGTAAAGGAATGTGCTCCTGTTAAATCAGGTTGACCAGGTATAGCTGTTGTAGTGACCGCTGAAGCCTAGTGGTGACTGTTTTCTTCACTGTTTCACCTCAAGTGCTAGATCAGGCAGGCTCTCAACTTACCTTGAAATAATTTGTCTATATTGGGTCAATATATTAATAATTCTTTGAATATATTTGAACTAAAAGCTTGCTTTCTGCCTATACTGTATGGGGGAAATTTGGTAGCCAACCACCCCAATTGGAATTCTAATAACCAAAATATCAATTTAGTTTGGAGCAGACAAATAATGAAAGGGCCTTCAAGTGCAAGTGATCTCCATAAAAGTGTCATTTTGGCACCTTCAAAAAATCATATTAAAAGTTACACTTTGGTTAAACCAAGACCAATAAAAAATAAGTAAGACATATCAGCCTAATAAATCGTTGAAATTATTACAGTAAATTAGAAGTAAGAAAAAAAGGTTAACATCAGTAAAATAATTGTTTATTGCACCCGCGCGCTTGGTAACACACAAACTTGTAGTTATTAAAATCTGCCAATTTAGCATTTCAATCTCCCAGACCCGAGCTCCAGTGTCAGCGCGCCGGCTATACTTATCACTGCAACTATCAAAGTAGTGGTGGGCATGACGCTGACACCGTGTAATCGGCCGTATTTGGAAAGGCTGGACTCGCGCCGGGGGCGGCACTTCCACCACATTATTCTAACAAAAATATCGAAAATTATTAAAGAATTAATATCACTGCTTGGCCACCCTTTCCATGAAGTTCCTTCATTTTATTTGTGGCGCTTTTGAAATTGTGCGGGTGCAGTCTCTCACTAAATTCGGCAACAGAATGGGCACTGTCAGAGTCGCCACAGACCTATAAACAGCAACACATGCTTGCTCACTCCGGTGCATAGCGAATTTTTCAGGGAGTGGCAACTTTATAATCAGCGATAGGGCTAAATAATCCACATACCCGGCCGTCATGGCGATGTTGTAAAATGTAAGCCATGCGACAGCGATGGCACTTTTTGTTCTTTTCTTGTTGTTGTTTTCCTTCTCCTCAACCGAGCCGTCCTCCTCCGTGGACGCCATGGTACCGGGGACAGAGTAGGAAAGTCAGAAACGGTGCGCGAGCGCAGCTGACAGCTGGGACTGGGAGCAGCAGGGTCATCCATCCCTCTCGCGGGACTATTGCTGCAACAAGTGTGTGGTGCAAGTCCCTAAGAAAAGTCCCACCGTCGATGAGTCATTAAAACATTTGCCGGGGTGATTTCACTACCAGTAGGCCTTGATAATAGTAATTTAATGTAACAATATCTATATCAGTGCATATAACCTGTTTGATTAATTTGTTACATGATAATTGCTGAATAAAAAATGAACAGTGTAGGCCTTTGTTGATACTCAGAAGTTTGATGTGATCTTAATCCTCCATGCCATATCATTAGCCTGCTCTAAAATCTCTGAATACCCAACCATTTAAATATTTCCTGTTTGTTTTTAATTGGGCATTGATAGCAACCTCTGCCACTCAGCATGCTTATGACCACAACATCACTAACCGAAATAGAATCCACTTGATTTTTCATTTTCTTCAGATCTCTCGCTCAATCAATCTGGTCTCTTTCAGATCTACACAGTAGGTTACTGCCCTCTGCCTACAGGGACTGGAAGGAGATGTGGTGTGATCCTTGTTGCATTCCAAATCCAGACCGCAATGCTTTGACTGTGCTGTTTTGAAATGCATGTGGGCTGGGTTAAATGGTCAGCATTATCCTGAGTTAAAGTGGCAGTGTTATTTGGGGTAAATAGCAGCGCTTGACTTGAGATAAAATAAGCGCAGGAACAGACAAATCGCACACTAAACTATGTTCATGAAAATGTATGTGTTAATAAGGCATGCCCTAAAAAAGGAACCAGAACATTGTTTGCCTAAAAGTAGAAATTCCAGAACAACGTTGACTTGGTAAACCACTGGTAAAACGTCAATGTTTTTTTTTTGTAAATCATTATTGCGCTAGGTTAAATAGTCAGTATTAGACTGGGGTAGTGGGAAGGTGTTTTCACAAGTTAAATTTGTGTTGTCTGTGGTAAATTGTCAATAAGGTCGGGGCATAAATAATTAGTATCAGACTGGATTCATTGGACATTGTGTTTCTGGGTTAAATTGATTGCATCACATAGGGTTAGTGGGACAATGTTGTACTAGGTTAAATAGTCATTATCAAACTGGAATAGTGAGACAGTGCTGTCATGTAACCCAGTATTGTCCTAGGTTAAAAACAGTATCAAATTGGGTAATGCAAACACCTTAGCTCTCGGTTAGAGGGACAGTGTTGGCCCAAGTTGGAGGGGCAGTGTTGGCCCAGGTTGGAGGGGCAGTGTTGGCCCAGGTTAGAGGGACAGTGTTGGCTCAAGTTGGAGGGGCAGTGCTGGCCCAGGTTGGAGGGGCAGTGTTGGCCCAGGTTAGAGGGACAGTGTTGGCTCAAGTTGGAGGGGCAGTGCTGGCCCAGGTTGGAGGGGCAGTGTTGGCCCAGGTTAGAGTGACTGTGTTGGCCCAGGTTAGAGGGACAGTGTTGACCCAGGTTGGAGGGGCAGTGTTGGCCCAGGTTAGAGGGACAGTGTTGGCCCAGGTTGGAGGGGCAGTGTTGGCCCAGGTTGGAGGGACAGGGTTGGCCCAGGTTGGAGGGGCAGTGTTGGCTATGTAAAATAAACATTAGATTGGGTTACAGGGCCAGTGCTGTCCTGCATTAGACAAATGTTGTTAGCCTGGGTTATGTACACACACATTTGGATTGGTTTATAGGGGCAGTGTTATCCTGGGTTAGAGGGATAGTACTCACCTGGGTTTAAGCAGCAGATTTCAACTGGGTTAAAGGGGCAGTGTTGTCCTGAACAGGCCAGTGGCATTTCTAGAAAGTTTTACATGGGGTGGCAGAAGGGTGGCAAGTTGAAATTTAAGGGTGGCATATCATTCTATTGTTGGTTATGTCCACTTTATTGATACAAAATCAGCTCCTGAAAACAGATTGTGTAATGTTTTGCTGATAAATATCATGTTTTACACTTTGATGTTTATGTGTTCAAAGTTTGGTACAAGTCTTTTGAGTGTGCAAAATCTTGATGAGTGTTGGGAGTTCCCTAAGTATTATATTATGCAACTTAAGAATTGAGGGAAAAGATGCAGTATTTTACTTTGAGACACTGTTTATATTATTCTGCCAAGTGCAGAAGCATAAATCAATGCATCCTGAAAATGAATGCCTTATACTGCTTGAAATACACAAACACTAAATATAGGCTACTGAGGTTATAGAGTACCAATTTAATATACAAACAACATTTAAATTACAACTGTTAATCACATACAGTATGACCACACATCACACTTTGTTGATGTTATAGAGATGTCCAGAGATGTCTAATTTAGAATTACTATAGTAGATAAACCTTAACTTACTCCACAGATCAAATTAACAATTGAATTAGCCATACCAAACTACATCAGCATTGTTAAATGCCCCTTTGCTAGCTAGCTATCAGGACAAGCATTACATGGCAATGATGGCAGCTAGCTGCAAGCTACTTCATCTGCAAATTTGCTAGCTAGCTACTGTAACTTCACCAAATACATTGACGATTGGATTACATTAGCTAGTAGACGATATCAGACATATCTTAATAAATACAAAACATTAGAACGGGTGCACAGTTGAAAAATGCTAGCTGGAAAGGCAAGAAGAATGTGAGAAACAAACTTACATTCTAATTTCCCTTCCCAAAGCACACGTCTAACCACTGCGCCATAAAGTCATGTAGGATAATATGGAAAAGGATGTCTATATATACATTGAACATGTGATATTTATTCCTGACCAGCAGGTGACACCGCTGTGCAGTGAGTTTAATAGTCTCAAGAGAATTAACTGCCCTATTTAACGAAACCCTCAAATGCTTTGTGGCCTGAAGCTTAATGCAACTGTGCAAAAATGGCACATGTGCAGTTGATAAAATCAACATGTGAGCGATTAAGGGCAAAATTTGAATGCATTCTAAAAAATTAATCAGGATTGATCATTTTGATCGTTTGCCAGCACTACTTTCAATATATTTCCGTGTACATGTTATTTGAGATATTTTATTCAAAAATGTTTCGGTGTTATCTATATTTATATTTCTAAAATATTTGTGCCCCCCCAAAAAACAAGTCGGATCCACCAAGCTGCATGAGAAACACTGAAACAAATTATTTGAGACTGTCATAATGCCTCTTCAGCAGGAAGGAGATGTAGAGATCACACCAGCCACCACAGAGGAATGCACGGTACCAGCCATATGTTGGCTGAACTACGTTAACTAGCTAATTATTCAGTTAACACACAAATTATTCTCGCCACATTTACTGCGGATATAAAAAGTCTACATACCCCTGTTAAAATGCCAGGTTCTTGTGATGTAAAAGAATGAGACAAAGATAAATCATGTCAGAACTTTTTCCACCTTTAATGTGACCTATAATGTGAACAATTCAATTGAAAAACAAATTGAAATCTTTGAGGGGGAAAATAAAAAATAAGGGTGCACACCCTTAAACTAATACTTTGTTGAAGCACCTTTTGATTTTATTACAGCACTCAGTCTTTTTGGGTAGGAGTCTATTAGCATGGCACATCTTGACGTGGCAATATTTGCCCACTCTTCTTTGCAAAAGCACTCCAAATCTGTCAGATTGCAAGGACATCTCCTGTGCACAGCCCTCTTCAGATCATCCCACAGATGTTCAATTGGATTCAGGTCTGGGCTCTGACTGGGCCATTCCAAAACTTTAATCTTCTTCTGGTGAAGCCATGCTTTTGTGAATTTGGATGTATGCTTTGGGTCGTTGTCGTGCTGAAAGGTGAACTTCCTCTTCATCTTCAGCTTTCTAACGCCTGAAGGTTTTGTGCCAAAATTGCCTGGTATTTGGAACTGTTCATAATTCCCTCCACCCTGACTAAGGCCCCGGTTCCAGCTGAAGAAAAACAGTCCCAAAGCATGATGCTGCCACCACCATGCTTCACTGTGGGTATGGTGTTCTTTGGGTGATGTGCAGTGTTGTTTTTTCGCCAAACATACCTTTTGGAATCATGGCCAAAAAGTTCAACCTTAGTTTCATCAGACCATAACACATTTTCCCACATGCTTTTGGGGGACTTGATGTTTGTTTTTGCAAACTTCAGCCGGGCTTGGATGTTTTTCTTTGTAAGAACAGGCTTCCGCCTTGCCACCCTACCCCATAGCCCATTCATATGAAGAATACGGGAAATTGTTGTCACATGTAGCACACAGCCAGTACTTGCCAGAAATTCCTGCATTTCCTTTAATGTTGCTTTAGGCCTCTTGGAAGCCTCCCTGACCAGTGTTCTTCTCGTCTTTTCATGAATTTTGGAGGGACGTCCACTTCTTGGTAATGTCTCTGTTGTGCCATATTTTCTCCACTTGATGATGACTGTCTTCACTGTGTTCCATGGTATATCTAATATATACTTTGGAAATTCTTTTGTACCCTTTTCCTGACTGATATCTTTCAACAATGAGATCCCTCTGATGCTTTGGAAGCTCTCTGCGCACCATGGCTTTTGCTCAGAGATGTAACTAAGAAAATGTCAGGAAAATCCTACTAGAACAGCTGAACTTTATTTGTGATTAATCAGAGTCACTTTAAATGATGGCAGGTGTGTAATGACTTCTATTTAATATGAGTTTGAATGTGATTGGTTAATTCTGAACACAGCCACATCCCCAGTTATAAGAGGGTGTGCACACTTATGCAACCAGGTTATTGTAAGGTTTTAGTTTAAGGGTGTGCATCCTTATTTTTCATTTTTCCCCCTCGAAGATTTCAGTTTGTTTTTCAATTGAATTGTTCAAGTTATAGGTCACATTAAAAGTGGAAAAAGTTCTGACATGATTTATCTTTGTCTCATTCTTTTTCATTACAAAAACCTGGCATTTTAACAGGGGTGTGTAGACTTTTTATATCCACTGTATGCTGCTGAGTGACACTGATTGCGCAATACCCGACTATGTAATTACACAACGTCCCATTAAATCTCTGCCTTTTGGGCATAAGTGACCAACACGTGAATATAAAATCAAAGGACTTACCTTAAAGTAACAACGTAACTTAATGCCTTACTTTCTACAGAAAGTAACATAACTGGTTACTTTATGGGAACTAGTAACTGTAATTAGTTACTTTGAAAACGTTCCCCAACACTGCTTGTCATGATAAACAAATGTGCCCTAAAGAACATATAAAGTCCTCCATGATGATTTTCTGCTATTTAGAATTTTGGCAAAAAACATCCAAAAATGTACTTCTTAAATTTACTTCTTTATTTACTTCATAAGGTTGATTGCCTAGAGATGTTTTTATGTGGGTCCATAAAATACATCTGTAGTTTGATCAAAGCAAAGCGTTCCAAAATGGCAGAACGAATGGTGGATCTATCTAAAAAAAATATAAGTTTGTTACTTAGTACATCAGACGTGATAACTATCTTCCCATACTCTTTTTTGTTGAGTGGGTATTCCACCATCTTGTAGCATTTTCTTAGACAAATAGAAAGCAGGTACATATAGCTCCAGAGATTTGGCAGGACCAGTTTAAACTGATAATATACACGGATTAATTTGGTAGAAAAAGATTATTTGAAACATTACACATCAACTTACAACTTTAACAACAGATTTCTAATTATCATCTTTCCTTGTTTTCATGCTAGTAGTGCTGTAAAAAGCAAACATACTGCACCTTTAAGAACATCTTGTACAGGTGCTGTAACTTTCCCAGATTTTATTATAAATCTGGACACTAGCAAAAACAGATGGTTATTTGTGGATAGGGCCATACACGTAGGAAACCAGTTCTATATTTAATATTTTTATGTACAGATGCATTATTGAAATATTAATCCACTGACATATTGTAGTCAGTATAAAGTCAACTATATACATCTAATACAGTGGTACATAACAATTTCAGATGCTTCATTTAATTTCTTAAGTTAAAACTGTCTTTGTCATTCCTCTATCAGCTAGTAAAAGGTAAGGTTTTGTAAAGGGGTAGATTGGTTGTCAGTTCTTAAGTAGCAACATTTCCAACCACATCCCTTAATCAATCTTTCAAAGTCTGTGCATTACAAAGGATGCAAACTGGTCACATTGGTGTCTTTCTGAAGGTCCAGTTCTATAATGTTGTTCTCTTTCAGTTTAGTTCTAAAACTCTGATGTTAGAATAAGTGCAGTCTGTGGAAACGTGAAGTTGTTCTTTTATGGCAAGTTTCTGTATCCTCTCTGTTGACTTCAGTCAAAAAGCGAAGTTAGGTTGTAAAGGGGTAGAATGAAAACCTTCAAGTCTTCAAGCGTCATCCCTGATACATTTTCCTCTTCAAGCTCTTTTACCAAAAGAGGAACAGAACTCCGAGTTGTTTTGCAAAGGTATTTTCCTGTTCTAGAATTGGATTTTCCCTTCGGGTTCCACAAAAGTGTTCCTTGTAGCTGCTTTGTTTTTCTCATCATTCCCAGTTGATTGCAAAAGATCCAATGTGATGTTTAGTTGATTTTTGTCTGTTTTTATGCTATTCCTAATTTATCCTGTTGGAGGTGGGTTTGATTTTCCACACAAGATAAGTGACATAACAATTTGGGTAAGGTTGGGTATTTACTGCTAACGCAAATTAAATTCCCACCATACGCTACTCCAAAAATTGCTGAAGAACCTGTAAAAAAATATGAACACTTTGGTCAGTTAGAAAATGGTAAATCATTTCTAAAAGATTTGATCTGATCAGTAAGATTACATTGCTTCATGACTACCAGTAATGAATGTCTATCATTAGCAGAGGACACTTACATGTAATGATTGTCAGACTCTGGGTCAAGTTATGACAAGTCTGACATCCAGCTGTGAGAGAGGATCTGCTCCAGGTTGGGTCTTTTGCGCAGGTCTCTCATGAGGCACAAACGGACCAAATTCCTGCATTCTTTGGAAAAACAGGAATTTCTTTGTTATAGCAATAGAATGGAGAGATATCACACTTAAATATAGAACAAAATGATAACAACAGCTTTTAAACTTTCTAAATCTTTGACTGTCAAAATCTATTATAATGAGATCATTCCTGTGCCGTTAAAATGCTGTCCTCAGTCTCTGTGGTCCCATGGCACACATGTACCTTGATATGATAGCGGGCAATGAGTTATGTTAGGTTATAGGAATGCCACAGTGTAATCCAGATGGTGACTGTAATCCAGTTATGTCCTCCTCCCCAATCAAAATAAACTTTCTTCCATACGTTTTAACTAGGCTCCTATTGTTAGTATATGGTGCTTTCAGAAAGCATTCAGACCCCTTCACTTTTTACAAATATTATTAAAATATAACCTTATTCTGAAATGGATTGAATAGATTTTTTTTCTTCATCAATCTATACAATATACCCAATAAAGTTCTTGGGACCTTCAATGCTGCAGAACCTTTTGGTACCCTTGGTACCCCCTAGATCTGGGCCTCAACACAATCCTCTGTTGGAGCTCTAGGACAATTCCTCTGACCTCATGGCTTGTTTTTCACCATGACATGCACTGTCAACTCGGCAACCTTATATAGACAAGGATGTGTTTTTCCAAATCATGTCCAAACAGTTAAATTTACCCCATGGTGGACTGCAATCCATTTGTGGACTATCTCTATCTAAAGAAATAGGCCTGTGCTGACATGCAATCAACTTGTAGAAACATCTCAAGGGTCAATTGAAACAAGATGCACCTGAGCTCAATTTCAAATGCCAAAGCAAAGGGTCTGAATACTTATGTAAATGCAACATTTCTGATTTTTTATTCCTTTATACATTTGCAAACATTTCCCGAATCCTGTTTCTGATCAATTTAATCATTTTTTGAAGTGTAGGGGTCTGAATATTTTCCAAATACACAGTAACTAACTGGGAATGATTTCATAATCAGGCAGACTGAGTGTACTTGACTCCCCTGACAGATACCCCATAGAAATGAGCTAAAGAGGAGAATCCACAAGCGTGGACCTTGGAATATGAAGGATCTGGAGAGATTCTGTATGGAGGAACGGTCTAAAATCCCTTCCCGTGTGTTCTCCAACCTCATTATGCATTATAGGAGAAGAATCAGACGTGTTATCTTGACCAAGGGATGTTGTACAAAGTATTAAATGAAGTAGTGCCAATAATTGTGGAACACGTAAAGAAAATGTTTCATGATAAGAATTAATTCTTTTTTTTTACAGTTGTGCTCATAAGTTTGCATACCCTGGCAGAAATTATGAAATGTTGGCATTGATTTTGTAAATATAACTGATCATGCAAAAAAACTGTCTTTTATTTAAGGATAGTGATCATATGAAGCCATTTATTATCACATAGTTGTTTGGCTGCTTTTTAAATCATAATGACAACAGAAATCTCAAAAATGGCCCTGATCAAAAGTTTACATACCCTTGAATGTTTGGCCTTGTTACAGACACACAATGTGAGAAACACAGGTGAAAATGGCAATTAATTGTGAATTTCCCACACCTGTGGCTTTTTAAATTGCAAATAGTGTCTGTGTATAAATAGTCAGTGAGTTTCTTAGCTCTCACGTGGATGCACTAAGCAGGCTAGATACTGAGCCATGGGGAGCAGAAAAGAACTGTCAAAAAACCTGTGTAACAAGGTAATGGAATTTAATAAAGATGGAAAAGGATATGAAAAGATATCCAAAGCATTGCAAATGCCAGTTAGTACTGTTCAATCACTTATTAAGAAGTGGAAAATTTGGGGATCTCTTGATACCAAGCCAAGGTCAGGTAGACCAAGAACGATTTCAGCCAAAACTGCCAGAAGAAATGTTTTTTTAGGAAACAAAGAAAAACCCACAGGTAACCTCAGGAGAAATACAGGCTGCTCTGTGGTTGTTTCAAGGAACACAATGCGATGATACTTGAACAAAAATGAGCTGCATGGTCGAGTTGCCAGAAAGAAGCCTTTACTGCGCCAATGCCACAAAAAAGCCTGGTTACAATATGCCTGACAACATCTTGAAACGCCTCACAGCTTCTGGCACACTGTAATTTGGAGACCAAAATAGAGCTTTATGGTCACAACCATAAGCGCTATGTTTGGAGAGGTGTCAACAAGGCCTATAGTAAATAAAATACCATCCCCACTGTGAAGCATGGTTGTGGCTCACTGATGTTTTGGGGGTGTGTGAGCTCTATAGGCACGGGGAATCTTGTGAAAATTGATGGCAAGATGAATGCAGCATGTTATCAGAAAATACTAGCAGACAATTTGCATTCTTCTGCACGAAAGCAGTGCATGGAACGCTCTTGGACTTTCCAGCACGACAGTGACCCTAAGCACAAGTTGACCCTCCAGTGGTTACAGCAAAAAAAGGTTCTGGAATGGCAATCACAGTCTCCTGACCTTAATATCATCGAGCCACTCTGGGGAGATCTCAAATGTGCGGTTCATGCAAGATGACCAAAGACTTTGTATGACCTGGAGGCATTTTGCCAAGACAAATGGGCAGCTATACCACCTACAAGAATTCGGGGCCTCATAGACAACTATTACAAAAGACTGCACGCTGTCAATGACGCTAAAGGGGGCAATACACAGTATTAAGAACTAAGGGTATGCAGACTGTTGAACAGGGGTCAGTCCATTTTTTTCTTTGTTTCCATGTTTTGTTTTATGACTGTACCATTCTGTTATGACCTACAGTTGAATGTGAATCCCATAAGAAATAAAAAACGTGTTTTGCCTGCTCACTCAAGTTTTCTTTACAAATGATACATATATGACCAATTCTCCATGGGTATGCAAACTTTTGAGCACAACTGTATTTCAATCAAATGTTAGATTCTTTTTAGTATTTACCAAAGGTGCCAATATTAGTGGAGCGCATTGTACTAGGTTGAACCACAGAGTCTAGAGAATGCATTCCCATACGGATCAATACTGGGAATAATACTTTTGCCAAATAAAACATTTCCTGACAAATGTTTCCAAATACAGTTAGAAATGCAAGTCAAACACATTTAAATAAGGCACAGAAACTACTTTACTGGAAATCAATACATTTTACAAAATGTATTTATAATTTCTTTGTACGGTTTAGAGTAACTACATAAATTAGGGCTGTCAAAGTTAACACGCTAACGCCTGTGAATAATTTAAAATACTTTTAAATGATTTTAAACGATTACTTCCATAAATTTTTTTGTTGTCGCCAATTGTGTTTCCACCAAAACATATTCTAATTAAGAAACAAATTGCATCCATAGCATAAATTACAGACCTCCCCTGGTTAATGTTTGTAGATAAACATCCCTAGCCACCTCATGCCATTGCCTTTTCAACTAGCCTACCTTATACATTTGGTTGAATTTGGGAATGGTTTACTAAAGACAAGTATTTGGTTGTGCCTAACCATCCATCAGCAAAGCTACTGTTTACATGCCCCCCACCTGATCCCATTCTAACAACATTTCAGCCTCAACATGAAAGGACAATACCTTGAAAACCTTAGGTGCAATTTAGTGTTAGATCAAATGCCTACACATACTGAAGTTCTCCAGATAAGAGGGGCTAATATGTGTTTTGTACATTAGCCTGATATAGCAGTTATTGTACTTGGGACCTTAATCAAGAACAATGGTATGAGATGGTAGAACTATGGGATCAAAGACCAGCAACTTTCTGTTTAGATTTACATGAGCTACATAAAGATGCTGACAGTTATTCTGGTAAGTTAGGATCTGACTTTTAAGGGCTGTGACAATATGCATTCATTTAATTCCAAGTGAACCTCTGTGCATAGTTCACAATAAAACACAATATGTCTTTAACATGCTGTGTCACAAAGATGTGTTAAGGGCAAAATTTGAACACATTCAAAAATTGCAATAATCTCGATTAACTACAGAAGATTATGCAAATAATTGCAATTAATTATTTTAAATGTTTGACAGCACTAATTTAATTTATTCACACTTTGCGATGTACTTAATAGCTACCTAAGTGAAGAGAGAAATACATTGTTAATACTCAACATAATTGTTGTTCTGTTTCATGCTACGAACAAACCACACTAAAGAGGAAAGAATAAGAGGGATGGTAATTACTTCTTTCCCATCTGTCCTTCGTGTTCCTTCAAAGACATAGCCACAGCCTCCTTGTCCCAGCATCCTGCCCATGCTGTAGAGTGAGCTGAAACACACTGCAATACAAATATCACAGATGAGGACATAACTCAGAACCTTCCTGTTACTGCACAATTTTCAGGCTATTCAAGTTTTGGGAGACTTCCCTGAGCACAAGAACCAGGTCTAGAATAGAACACCTATTATGAATAAAATCCAACCAGTCAGTCCTGAGGTTCTATAGGTATTTAAATTTTATGACTGATTGTCTGCACTCATCTCATTAGAACATTGTAAAACTACAAAAACACTAAAACTTATGGCAGGTTATGACCAATACGCCTGACCTCCACGTTGCAGGTTACGACGGATTTTGGCCTTGCATAAAGAGCACAGGTCAGAACCGCTGAAGCCGGCCTGCTCGCTACTAGCAGATGTGTATGCTGTTGATGCAGAGTGGTCAGAGGAGTTTGCTGGGTCCAATGCACTGCTTGATGGAGTGGCCACCTTGATCTTCTTAGCAGGCCTGAGGTTGTCTGAATCCAAATCCTGGAAAACAGTCTTCCTTTTCCTTTTAGACACAATATCACATTGCGTTCCTTTGTTCTCCATCTTCGGTGTTGGTAGCGGGACACCTCTCTTTGGCTTCTTTGAAGTTGTCCTGGTCTGCATGGCCAAGTCAGGATCAGCCAACTTACTGTTAACCTGACTTGTCTGGGGACTAGGTGGTTCAGGAAGCATAAGAGAAACCCTTAAACGGCCTTTACCTCTGTCCCCATCAATTCTGGACTTTCTCTTCATTCTCAGCACCTTGTTCTAAAAAAATATGTGATTATGGAGGTTGTAACTTATGGGGGTTGTAATTTCTAAGGTACCAAAACAAAAAAGCAATCTTCTGTCCAGCACAGAGCCCCAACCACACAGAATATTGTCTGAACTAGTTACATTTCATGAGTAAGATAGTTAGGCCTGTCGCAATTATTACATAATTTTCAGATCGAGATTATCTGAGCCAGATGGCTTTTCTTTTTGCACAATATTTTGATTCCAAAATCATGTTTCCAATCTGAATAAGATTTTTACCACAATGTTAGAAACTTTTCAACAAATGCCATGCGAATGATGTCCGTTCCCATCACTTAGGATGTCTAGACCAGGGATGAAGGGCGTTTGACAACTGCGGAAAGTTAAAGGCGCAGATCATTTACTGAAACAGCGAAAGCCTGCAGACACTCGGCCCTCAATGGAACCGGTTTGACACCTCTGCAATAGACAAACGCGTTTCAGCCGCCTGTTGATCGCATCAAGTCAGATCCACAAATGAAAAAAACACTCAAGCATGTGTAAAATATTTTTGCAAATATTGTTAACAAATTTTGTCATTCCATTCATATTTTCTAATTAGATTATGCACAATAAAATGCATGGATATAAATATTTGTTGTCCTATGGCATATTCGTTTGAAAATAAAATGAATCGTCCTTGTACATTTTTAACTGAATTAATAGACTGAGCATTGAAACACATTTTGCTATATTAGGAAGGCCTACATAATAGTTTCAGAACAAGCTAGGCTATTTTAAATAAAGGCTACAGGCCAAATCTTTGCAGCAGAGTGAGAGGTTAAACGTCACAATGCGCAGGAAAATTGAATCGTTATTTCATTGCGATTGCATTTTGTGAAGAGCAATAATTAACAACATTGAGTATTACCAATAGACATTTACATAACAATCACTTGACAGCAGAATAACAGCCTGCTCTCCTAATATTTATTGTAGCTAACGTTTATTACTTTGGAACATTAAGGATGATAATAAATTTGATACTTAATGTTAAATGAGATCAGAAAGATTGAAAGATTTATTTCTTCATTAGTCGTTCGCCTTCCATCATTCCCAGTTTATCCAAAGTGCCTAAAGATCCATGGATCATCGTTTATTTCATTCATCGTTCCTTCCG
>JACXGI010012578.1:0-22440 GCA_016801175.1 Esox masquinongy | reverse complement strand
GGGGGGGGGGGGGGGGGGGGGGGGGGGGGGGGGGGCTAGGAGAGAGAGGGAGAGTGAAAGAGAGAGATAGGAGGGTTGTCCAGACCGGACAAGGCTGGAGTCTTCATCTGTGACCAAAATGTGGTTTGATTGTGACGAATTTCCTTTTCCACTTAATTCACTTCATCCTGTTTACCATCATCTTGGTTATGTGACAGAATTACACATATTTAATGACTTAGCAGAACATAAGCAATATTTTTTCATTGAAACATTGTACTGTAACTAATAGCGTATTTTGTGATATTCCCTTATTTTTTAATTTTATTTTTTACATGGCTTATTCCAAATTTCATGAAAATGGTTTAAAAAAATGTCTTAATATGTTTGATAAATGTACTCCTAGATTTTCGTTTCATTTGGTGAGTGTTTACATGAAACTGGCTGCAGGTGGTTGACCAACAAAGTGTGGCTTGTGAATAATTAGATAAATTTGTTTCAAGCATTATGACCATCCTCTGTCACTTTACTTGAACCGATAAAATACAGTTTACGAAAATGTCATGATACTGTAGCATTATGACCATCCTGTGTCACTTAAACTGACAAAATACAGTTTATGACAATACAAAAGAAGCATTTTAACCATAATCATTGGAACCAGATAGGCCTATCACCTAGCTGTACATGCCATTATGTTGGTCATTAGTCACAAAGAGGATGTCATGCCCTGCTCCTGAACTCTACTGCTGGCATCCTAGTCATGAGAAACGTTGTATTGGGGAAGTTAAATATCTGACATCACTCCATGCATAATTATATTTTTAATGAAATGTAAAATAAAAACACTGTTTATAAGAAGACTGGTGTTACAGAATGGTTTGTTATGTTTTGATAGACTTGCATAAGTGTCATAACTAGACATAAAAAAACGCAATATATGTCAATATTTCAAAATATATGTCATAATAGTGTTGTGACCATGTTATGACATGGTTATTACAGAATTATGACCATGTTATGACACTACCCTTCAAGTACAGTGTTACCAACCTTTCAATATGCAAACATTCAACCAACACGACTGGATAAGTGCATCTTAAGTGTATCTTAAGATGCCGACGTTGTTAGGACCACATTCAACCCGGTAGTTGTTAGGACATCAGTGGCATAGTCTTAAAAGCATGAGTGTGGTGAAAGTTCTCACATCTTCAGGGACATTCCTCATAGTCAGCTCTGTCATTCTATTCCATGTTGTCTATCACCACCTCTTGCGCTTGCCACCCAGGGCTGGACTCAGAGCTCCTGTACCCAACTGAGTTCTGTGGTCTGACAAAGGAAAGAAGAGTCAAGCACTGATGGCTACTATGAATACTGAAGCTTGACATACTTCCAGTGGCTACTATTACAAATGAATGTCTCATTGTATCAACGTTATCTCCTAACCCATAGTCAAAACATGTTTGTTTGCGCTTCGTGGCGGAAACAGACTTCCATAGCTGACAGAGGAGATGACTTCAGTAGGGATTCTATTTAGAACACCTGTTCTGCTTTGTGAATATTAAGAATACTGGCTGTATTTGGTTAAAAAAGGAATAACATGCTAGAAGCTGCTAAGTGGCTAGAGCCTCTGACAAAGAATCGGAAGGTGGTGAAATCGATTCCCTGAGCCGACAATGTGAAGAAAAAATGTGTTCTGTCCTTAAGCAACATATCTAGTGCCAATGCTCCATAGGAATCCAATGAGGCAGTCCTCTGCACCTCTCCAACTTAGAGGGTCAGGGTTATTAAAAGAGGAAGTCAAATGTCTTCTGGAGTTCAACTGACATCTTAAATGTATTTATTCCAGTCCCTACAATAGCACCAGCAGCTCAGAAGATGGCCTATTGTTTCATTTCCTCAGGGTGTTGTGGTCTTGGTTCTCATATGATAGTTTAATTGAAACAGTGCCTCATAGACCATATGGGCCTAATCATTTCTAAGTGAGCCCACATGCCCCATCTACAGATATCACACAGTGACTCATTCATTTCTTAAAATATTGTGGTGATTCATCGACTGTGACAGTTTGAAGTGGTTGAGTCAGGAAATAGCCTACTTACATTTTGGGTACCGTAGCATCTCTTTTCCATCGCTTTCTTGCCACTGGTAACAAACATTGTGTTTTCAGAAAAACACACAAAGGCAGACTATCGCTTTTTCCACCACCTTTTCAACACCATCAGTGATATACTTCATATCAGTATCTTTATAGTATAAAGATTGTGTGTACTCACTCAAAACAAGAGCAGATACAATCACCACGCCAATCAGAACCAGTAGAATGGACACAAGGATCCCAAATAGATTAGGGAATCTCATCTGCTTCTGTTGACATCACAAATTAATTCCAACTGGAACAGCATTTCAATAATCCAATATGAGAATTATGGAATTATATGCGCTCATTACTGTTAGTCACTGTGGACAAGAGCATCTGCTAAATTAAATTAGCAGACACTCTTGTCCAGAGATTAAATGTACAACCCCATTTCTAAAACAGTTGTGACGCTGCTTAAAATGCAAATAAAAACAGAATGCAATGATGTGCAAATCATTTAAACCATGTAGAAAATAGTACAAAGACATTATATCAAATGTGTAAAACAGTAACATGATTGGGTATTAAAAGATCATTCCAGAGAGGACGTGTCTGTCAGAAATGAGGATGGGGATAGGTTTACCCCTGTTAGCTTCTGTCCACTATTGGTCCATGAACAGAGTCTTTAAACAAACAAGTCAGGGGAGAATCTTTACTCAGCATGAATCTACGATGTTAACCTTCCATAGTTCTTTCATTTTTCTACAATGATTACAACGTAAACAAAGTCTCTTATACCAGGACACACAGGAGGTGGTCAGTGTTCATAGCCAACCATTACACAGACTATTATAAGAAATAGTTTATCCTACAAAATACCCTTGTATGGCGTATTCCAACCTATGAACCAAGGGTCTATTCAGAGAGTCCTATGACCGTCACATACACAGTTTCTAGCAGGTGGTATGGACAGGGTGTTTGGGACCCATCAGTAATGGTACATCACATTTCCTACCCAGTGTCCTCCGTACAGAGATACTCTCATGCATTGTGTCAAGCTTAATGCAATTACTTTTCATGCTCAATATCTCTCACCACTCTGTGAAAGACTGTGCGGGCAAATAGTACAGCAATTCAAGAATAACCTTTCTCAATGTAAAATTGCAAAGAGTCTACAGCAAATAATATCATTGAAAGATTCAGATAATCCAGAGAAATCTCTGTATGCAAGGAACAAGGCCGAAAACCAATTTTCATTAATTTCATTCATTATTTCATCCAATATGGCCGTGATCTTCGGGCCCTCAGGCGGCACTGCATTAAAAGCAGATACGATAGTGGAAATCACTGTAGTGGAAATCACTGCATGGACTCAGGAACACTTCCGAAGAACATTGTCTGTGATCACAGTGCGTCACTGCATCCTCTACCATGCAAAAAAGAAACCATACATGGACAACATCCAGAAACGCCAGTGACTTCATTGGACCCGAGGTCATTTTAGATGGACTGAGGCGAAGTGAAAAACTGTCCTTTGATCTGACAAAACTAAATTTGAAATTATTTTTGGGAATCATGGACTGAAGAGGAGAGGGACCATCCGGCTTCCTATCAGGACACATGTCAAAAGTCAGCATCTGTGATGGTATGGGGGTGCATTAGTGCACATGGCATGGGTGACTTGCACATCTGTGAAGGCACCATTAATGCTGAGCAATATATACAGGTTTTGGAGCAACATATGCTGCCATACAGACAACGTCTTTTTCAGGAAAGGCCTTGCTTATTTCAGCAAGGCAATGCCAAACCACATTCTGCACGTATCACAACAGCATGGCTCCTTAGTAAAAGAGTCCAGGTGCTAAACTGGTCAGCCTGCAGTCCACACCAGTTGCCCATTGAAAACATTTGGCGCATTATGAAACAAAAAATACAACAGGAGACCCTGAACTGTTGAGCAGCTGAAATCCTATATCAAGCAAGAATGGGAATACATTTCACTTTCATTACAACAGCAATTGGTCTCCTCAGTTCCGAAACGCTTACAGAGTGTTCTTAAAAGAGGTGATTCAACACAGTGTTAAACATGCCCCTAGCCCAACTTTTTTGACACTTGTTGCTGGCATCAAATTCAAAATGTGCATGTATTTTTCCAAATACAATAACATTTCTCAGATTCAACATTTGATATGTCTCTTTGTACCATTTTCAATTAAATATAAGTATAAATAATTTGGACATAATTGTATTCTGTTTTTATTTGCATTTAACACAGTGTCCCAACTTTCATGGAATCAGGGTTGTACAAACAATACCTGAGAAAACAGGATTTCATATTTCTGGAAGTGCAACTTGTTGTCATGCTTACCGATTCCGATGTGATGTAATGTGTCGAGAATGTGTCCGAATACGGAGAAGAATTTTCCGTCAAGTAAACTACACAGATGGGAAATTAGAATTTTAGAGAAAGTAATGCTTCTATGAACATAGTCGTATGTGGACGGTTAGGATGTCATTATTGCCTTGTTCAGTACCGTGTGTGTGATAGCCCCAGGTCTGTGAGGTTGTGGTCACGTTATCTGGTGTCCTGGGTGTTGGAGGGGCAGGTGCTGAAATCAGACAGTAACTCAATGACATATTGCTGAAATCAGACAGTAACACAAAAACACAGTGTTGAAATCAGGCAGTAACACAATGACAGTGCTGAAATCAGACAGTAACACTAACATGGTGCTGAATTCTGACAGTAATACAATGCCACAGTGCTGAAATCAGACAGTAACACAATGACACGGTGCTGAAATCAGACAGTAACACAATGACACGGTGCTGAAATCAGACAGTAACACAATGACACGGTGCTGAAATCAGACAGTAACACAATGATATGGTGCTGAAATCAGACAGTAACACAATGACACGGTGCTGAAATCAGACAGTAACACAATGACACGGTGCTGAAATCAGACAGTAACACAATGACACGGTGCTGAAATCAGACAGTAACACAATGACACGGTGCTGAAATCAGACAGTAACACAATGACACAGTGCTGAAATCAGACAGTAGCACAACGAAATGGTGCTGCAGTTACTTGCTCAGTTTACACAAATACTGCCTTCTACAATCTCCTCCTACAACTCTCAGTAGGCTCCCAATTATGTACATTTATACTTTAGTCATTCAGCAGACTCCCTTATCCAGGGCACTTTTAGTGCATTCATCTTAAGACAGCTAGATAGGACAGGTAATCTCAGTACCTAAGCTAAGTTACTGACAGGTTTTCCTCTGAGATTTTCCTCTAAAGTTTACCATTTACCATCAGCTTTGCAAATTTAATATTATCGAAATTAGTTTGTTACTCGTAAATATTTCAAATTGCTACATTTACACTTTTTACACACATTTACACTTCTGTTCAGTGTATATATTGCGGAATACATCCAATAGTTGTGTGTGTATCTCTTACCTTTGTTCACAGTCAAAGTGACTTGATATTTCTCATCATTGAACCATCCTGTGTGTTGTACTCGACATCCATAAATTCCAGAGTCCTTCTCAGTAGTATTGAAGATGGTTAGAGACACATCCCCTGTTATCAGGTCACCGATTAACTGATATCTTCTCGAAACTTTATTCGACACTTTAATTCCGTCAGTTGAGATGATTTCGTTCCTACAACCACCGGTGTTTGGTATGGTTCCTTTCCCCCAGCATGTGTCTTGTGGCCCACTGGATATGGCATCATATCTGCAAGGCAGAGTCACGTTCTGACCCTCACTACCATTGACTTCAATGGTACATTCACTGTCTGTAAATGAGAGAAAAGTAATGAGAAGAGAAGGAAAGTGTTTAATTTGAATATCTAATAATTTACTTCTAAACCAGATAAGCAGACTAAAGTGTATTTATTGTGCGTCACTTACCTGAAAGAATGCAGAGGAGCAACCATTCGAGGATACAGCATCTCTCCATGATGTCACGTTCAGACCTTACCAGACTAACCAGAACTAAATAAAACCAACACCTGAACTCATTCTCTTCCTCTCTGATGTGTCAGGTCTTTAATAAACTCACGTCAAACCACCTCGACTTCCTCTTCGTGACATAAATCCGCAGCTGCTTGTTTCATCTGAGCTTTCTAGAATGCCGAGATGATTAGGGTAGTTCTGTTTTTATTGATACTTCTGTTCAAAATATGTAGTTCATCATGCGATCTCTTGACAAACTCCCTGGGTATCTCTCAGAATGTTCTTGACCCAAGCCAGACAAGCTCTAAGGCGGCTCACACAACTGTTACTGCACCCCTCTGTGTCATAGAGGATCTACACTCTGCCTTGACTGACCTCAGTTCTGGATTACTGATAGACTGTAGATAGTAAATCAAGAACTATATTTAAAAATGTATAATATTTTAAAGAATAAAAAAATTATTAGTAAAATAAATAGTGATGTAGATTAGGATTGTCACGGTTGGGTGTAGTGCGGGAGACGGAACCAGGCGCAGGCATTGATCACGTTCGGCGGTTTTATTTTAAAGAAAACCAAAACAACGAACAGATAACAAAAAGCTAAACTGATTGAAATAAAAATGTGCACAGGCGACTTATAACAAACATACACACAGTTTAGCAGCCCCCACTCACCAAGAGACACGAAGACACGAAACAATGATCCACAAATGGGGGAGCAGAGGGAAACATTTAAACACTTACAAATGATGTGATAGGGACCTGGTGTGCACGATTAAAGACATGTGACAGAGACAAGTCCGGGGATGCGTTTGTGCGTGATGGGAACTGAAGGTGCACGGAACGGTGGCGCTGCTGCTCACCAGACCGTGACAAGGATGAAAATATAGCAGGGTTCATAATGATTTAATCCTGCTTTTATTTTTGTATTTTTTTTAAATACGTTTACAGTGCCTTCTAATTAATATTCAGACCCTTTCACTTTCTCCATATTTTGTGGTGTTATAGACATCATGAAAAAAAATGCTGTCAGTCTACACACAATATCCTATAACAACAAGGTTTTAGAAATTTGTGCCAACTTATTGAAAACATAAAAAATGAATAAAAAATACATATTTAGACCCTTCAGTTAGTAGAAGCGACTTTGGCAGTGATAACACTCAAACTATTTTTGGGGGGCAAAGAATTCTAGCTCGGGGGCAATGCCTGTAGGTCTGTATGCATGATTAAAGGAATAATACATAAAAGGCAACAATACATAATATAATATAATACAATAGTACGTATAATACTATTATACGTACTATTGTATTATATTGAGATAAAGGAGTTTCAAGAGACTGACTACAGTATGATGCTCAGGTTGGCATGTGGAAGTAACGTTCACGGCGTCTCAAGACTGTTTCACTTCTCACATGTGCTCAGTGTGAACCTACTCTCATCTGTGAAGAGAACGGGGCAACAGTGGTGGACCTGCCAATCCTGGTGTTCACTGGTAAATGCTGATCGAACTGCATGGTGCTGGGCTGTGAGCACAGGTCCCACTAGAGGACGTCGGGCCCTCATGCCAACCTCATGGAGTCTGTTTCTGACAGTTTGGTCAGAAACATGCACACCAGTAGCCCGCTGGAGGTCATTTTGTAGGGCTCTGGCAGTGCTCCTCCAGTTCCTCCTCGCACAAAGGAGCAGATACCGGTCCTGCTGCTGGGTTGATGCCCTTCTACGGCCCGGTCCAGCTCTCTAACGGCCTGTTTCCCGGTATTTGATTGCACATTTATAATTGTTATTCGTACTTGGATTTGCCTCATTGCACAGCTATTCAACCCAATTGTAACACACGCTATACTTAATACTTGTACATTTTCTGCACTCTTCTCTTTGCCTTCATTGCACATTTAGAATTGCCATTTGTGCTGCATTTGCCTTCATTGCACATCTGCACATTCCACTTGTAAATATACATATACTTAATACTTGTTAACTTTCTGCCCTATTCTACTTGCACTTCTGGTTAGGTGCTAACTGCATTTCGTTGTACTGTACTTGTACTTGTTCAATGACAATAAAGTTGAATCTAATCTAAAGTATAATCTCAAATGCAGAAAGATGCATCTTTGTCCATGTCTGAGGACCTCAGTGATCTGAATCAGGTTTTTTTCAAGGACCTCTATGTATTTTGTTCCATTCATTTTTGTGTGTGTGGTTGTTTCAAGGAGCACAATACAATGATACTTGAACAAAAATGAGCTGCATGGTCGAGTTGCCAGAAAGAAGCTTTTACTGCACCAATGCCACAAAAAAGCCCGGTTACAATATGCCCGACAACACCTTGACACGCCTAATTTGGAGTGACGAGATCAAAATAGAGCTTTATGGTCACATCCATAAGCAAAATGTTTGGAGAGGGGTATAGGCCTATAGTGAACAGAATACCATCCCCACTGTGAAGCATGGTGGTGGCTCACTGATTTTTTGGGGGTGTGTGAGCTCTAAAGGCACAGGGAATCTTGTGAAAATTGATGGCAAGATGAATGCAGAATGTTATCAGAAAATACTGGCAGACAATTTGCATTCTTCTGCACCAAAGCTACACATGGGACGCTCTTGGACTTTCCAGCATGGCAATGACCCTAAGCACAAAGCCAAGTTGACCCTCCAGTGGTTACAGCAGAAAAAGGTGATGGTTGTGGAGTGGCCATCACAGTCTCCAGACCTTAATATCATTGAGCCACTTTGGGGGAGATCTCAAACGTGCGGTTCATGCAAGACGACCAAGGACATTTGAAAAGTGTTTTTCCTTTTTCATTATGGGGCATTGTGTGTAGGTTAATGGCAGAAAATATATATTTAATCAATAAAAAATTATATCTATAACACAAGATTTAAAGTAAATGAAAGGGTCTGAATTATTTCCGAAGGTACTATATACTTACTCATATGTGTATGTAAATGTTTATGTAGTGCAATGAATGACATGGTCTGTTTTCATCTGCACCGATGCAACCAACTCCAATGGCCTAGCTAGCGTTAGTGAGGCAAGCTAAACCTCTCTTGTTAAACATATAGCTTTAGCTTAATTAATAACAAAGTTAATACAGGAGAAAATCGCACCAATCCAACCTTCTCCACAGCAACCCAGGCTGTCAATGGTGGGTCATTTAAACAGTAGGAATGCTTTACCTGACATTGGGAAAACATTTCTATTATTACATTTATTATTACATTAGTACATTTGTCACAAGATTCTGTATTATATGTATCGGCTGCATATACCACCCATGGATCCAACAGTTATTCAGGTAAACTAGCACTCAACTTCGCTTTGACAATGAAGAATTTATTCTCCTTTACCTCCCAAACAATTTTGTTATTGACCCACCCTGATCGAATGTACATATAGCGGTCTGTACTTTTGTATGCTTTCATTTTAGTAGCAATGTAAGCCAGGGGATGGATTCTCCACAAGGTATATGTACACACCCCCAGAATTCAGCTCCAGCAGGGATGTCGCTGTTTTTAACGATGTAAATAACACAGCGGGTGCTTTATATGGGTCACAAGAGCCTAAGACTGTCACACCCCCGCCTCCGCGAACGCCCAGAGGCAGGCGCTCCTGAGCTGCCAGCGCGCACCCACTCCTCCGTCACACCTGTTCCCAATCTGCGATCACGCACCTGTTCCCACTCACCTCGTTACCCAGAGTATATCCACTGCTCTCTGTCATTCCTTCCCCACCGGATCATGGTCGATTACTATATGCGCTGCTCAGCTACCTTCGAGTCTTCCTTCTGTTTGGATTTTCCGTGTACCGACTCGTTGCCTGTCCCCGACCTCTGCTGCCAGCCCGTGTGTCGACCATCTGCCCGCTCCTCACCGGTACTTCTGCCGTCCGCCCGTGTACCGACCTACTGCCTGTCCCAGACTACTCTGCCTGCCACCGGTCTGCACCCCTGCCCCCTGTCTGGGTATCGGTTCCCTGCCTGACTCCGATCGCCCTCTCTGTCTCTCCCCCCCCTCTCTCTTCCTTTCCGCGATTGGGTTCCCCCTTCCCGTTCCTGACAAAGACTTGCAGTTTGTTGGCATACTTTTGTTTTTCATGTTTTGTGAGGTGATATAAACACTCATGGGCTGTAAAAATAGAACATTGGACCGGCTTGTGCAGTAGCGCCATAGAATTAGCCGCCATGTTTTAACAATATTTTGCCTGCCAGGCTGTCAGAACATTCACGTGACTGAAAACTATGAACACAGGGGTGGTATTTTTTGTAAGATTCAAGTGTTCTGATTGGACTACAAAGTTTTAAGCTGAGAACACCGTGATTGGACACTTGATAGCCCACCAACAATGCCATTCAGGTGTGAGTTGTCAATCACGTTACACAGGGAGAAAATCCAGTGGTGCCATGTCAATTGATTATTTCACAACAAAATAGATAGGCTGTTGCTGAGTGCCCTGTAGGAAGGGAGGGAGGTTAGCAAATGCTGTTGAAAGTGGTGTTGGAGAGAAATAGTGATTTGAGTCAGATGGCGGTGTGAGTAAGATGATGGTACTGATAAAGAATGGAAGATGGCAAGATAAGACAAATGGGAAGAAAGTAGAGTAGAGAGAATTGGAGATTACAAGGAAGGAAAGAGGAAGGGAATATTTTGGTGGTAAGATTTTCTTGTATGACAGAGATCTATGAAAAAGTATGCATATTTTGGGGAACAGGTTATATATTTAAATAAAGATTACATTTGGGGAGGTATGGATGATTGGATTGACTAGAAAATGTGCTATAGTGATTAGTTGTGTTTTATAGAAGCAGAAGGACAGCATACTATGGATCAACTGGTTGATGTTGAATATGCAGACATATGAGGTCCAGGGTTTGTCTGTTCAGAGTAAGGCCCCAGTGAAAGGTGTCATTACTAGTGTCGATGGATGGTAAGTGATGGGTCACAGAGTTCACAGAGTTCTCTGGGTCACAGAGTTCACAGAGTTCTCTGGGTCACAGAGTTCACAGAGTTCTCTGGGTCACAGAGTTCACAGAGTTCTCTGGGTCACAGAGTTCAGCAGGGTTACAGTAGATGGAAATAAACTGTTCCTGAGCCTGCTGGTGTGGGACCGAAGAGACCTGTACCCCCTGCCTGATGGGAGGAGGGCAAACAGTTTGTGGCATGGATGTGAAGGGTCCCTGATGATCCCACGCGCCCTGTGCAGACACCGCTTGTGCTGGAGGTTTGCGATGGCAGGAAGCTGGGCACCAGTGATGCGCTGGGCGGTTTTCACCACCCGTTGCAGGGCCTTTCGGTCTGCTATGGAGCAACTGCTAAACCACACTGTGGCGCAGTTTGACAGAATGCTCTCGAAAGTGCAGCGGTAAAAGTTCACAAGGATCCTGGAAGACAGGCATGACCAACAGTAATTAGTGAAGTACAGTATTGGGAAGCATCTTACCCAAACTATTTTTGGGGGGCAAAGAATTCTTGCTCGGGGGCAATGCCTGTAGGTCTGTATGCATGATTAAAGGAATAGTACATAAAAGACAACAATTCATAATATAATACAATAGTATGTATAATACATAGAGGGCAAGACTAAAATGGAAAACAATTAAGACAACTAAAATTAGGTAAAATCAAATCAAAGTAATACAATAAGATGTTTAGAGAAATTGAATATTGAATATTGCTATTTAAACAATGTATTACATAAGGTAAAGAATATTATAAGGTGGAGCACATTGAGAAATATTTAGAGCTTAAGTAAGTTAATGTAAAGAACCTTTCCAATAAAAAAAATCTGATTTGATGCTATTGTTGTTCATTTGCTTTTGCTCATTAGCTTTGCAGAGGGTTTGGGTTATAAATCTGGGAGGCGATTCATGAACGGTTTTAGAGAATGGTTTATTGAGGGGGAGTACTTTGGTTATTATTAGGGAGTGATGTTAAGAAAGTATTGTCAAATAATGTTAAGAACGTTGACAAGGAAGAGAGACTGGTGAACAGAGATGACTGTTGCAATACATAAAAATATTTTTGTCGCATCACATAGAAAAAGAACATTTTGTGAGAAATCTCCAGGTTTGGAGATAAAGGAGTTTCAAGAGACTGACTACAGTATGATGCTCAGGTTGGCATGTGGAAATAACGTTCACCACGGCGTCTCAAGACTGTTTCACTTCTCACATGTGCTCAGTGTGAGCCTGCTCTCATCTGTGAAGAGAACGGGGCAACAGTGGCGGACCTGCCAATCCTGGTGTTCACTGGTAAATGCCAATCGAGCTGCATGGTGCTGGGCTGTGAGCACAGGTCCCACTAGAGGACGTCGGGCCCTCATGCCAACCTCATGGAGTCTGTTTCTGACAGTATGGTCAGAAACATGCACACCAGTAGCCCGCTGGAGGTCATTTTGTAGGGCTCTGGCAGTGCTCCTCCAGTTCCTCCTCGCACAAAGGAGCAGATACCGGTCCTGCTGCTGGGTTGGTGCCCTTCTACGGCCCGGTCCAGCTCTCTAACGACCCGTTTCCCGGTATCTCCTCCATGCTCTTGAGACTGTACTGGGAGACACAGCTGCCAGGACTTCGTGAAGGAGCGGAACAGCGGAGTCAACGAAAGGTGTAATTTAATAAAGAATAAGGTAACGCACAAATACAAAGTCTGACGTAGAACGAGAAAATCAGACACAAAGACTAGGGGAGCAGAGGGAACAGATATACCGGGGGGAATATTAGTAAATGAGGACCAGGTGCGCTAAACAAGGCAACAGGTGAGATGAACTGATGAGATGGGCGGTGGTGTCAGAAGGCTGGCGACGTCGACCGCTAGAGCCTGCCCGCTGCAGGGGGAGGAGAGGCAGCAGAGGGCGCTGTCGTCACAACAGCAAACTTTCTTGTGACGGCACGTATGGATGTACCATCCTGGAGGAGCTGGACTACCTGTGCAACCTGAATGGGCTGCAGGTACCGCCTTATGCTACCAGTAGTGACAAGGACACTAGTGAAATGCAAAACTAGAGAAGAATCAGTCAGGAAGGATAAGGAGAGAGCAATTGTCTGTGGCTACCACCTGCAAAACCATTCCCTTTTAGGGAGTTGTCTTACTGTTGCCTCTCCATTGCACCTGTTGTCACTTTCATTTGCACCAAAACAGGTGACATTGATTCACAATCGCTTATGCTTCGTAACTGGACAGATTGATATCCCTGAAGTTTAATTGACTTGGTGTTATACTGTGATGATTACGTGTTCCCTTAATTTTTTTTGAGTGCAGTGTATTTTCAATTAAATATAGGGATTAACAGACTGCGAATTATGCAATGACAATCGGTGGGGTCAACTTTTTCTCCAGGGTGTAAAGGGAACCGAACTGAAGTCCTCCAATTCTTACAATATCTTGTTTAACGTAATGTCTGCAGTCTGTAGATGATGATAATTCCAATCCATTACACCAGCTCATGGCACACGTACAACACAACATTTTTAGTGTGGGGTCACCAACAAAGTATCATAGAGAAAAACAGGCAGCTAGTCAGACCAGCACACACACACACAATGGCAGACCATCATTTCCACTCAAACGGTCAATCGCCCAATGCTTCAGTTTTCAAAGTTGCCTAATGCAAATGATTCTATCAAATCAGTCTTACCTTATCAAATGACCACAGAGGTTTGGGTTGACTCTCCTAGGCTTTTCTCCCACTGCTATATTGATGTCAAAACGTATATCAAAATGTTTGAAAAATATACAGTCTGCCTTTATTTCCCAAAAATATGCATTTGTAGATTTTCATTTGACACCAAAATTAATCCCATAAACTTCATATTTTGTGCGTTACATGGAAATGGCCATTAGTGTTTAACCAACAAGGTGTGGCTTGTGAATAATTAGAAGACTTATATTGTTATGTTGTTGGGACCACAGTTCAACCCGGTAGTTGTTAGGACATCAGTGGCATAGTCTTAAAGCATGAGTGTAGTGAATGTTCTCACGCATCTTCAGGGACATTCCTCATAGTCAGCTCTGTCATCACATTCTGTTTGATAGATGTTATCTATCGCCATCTGTTGCGCTTGCCACCCAGGGCTGGACTCTGAGCTCCTGTCAGGGTTATTAAAAGCAGAAGTCAAATGTCTTCTGGAGTTCAACTGACATCTTAAACGTATTTATTCCAGTGTCTACAAGAGCACCAGCAGCTCAGAAGATGGCCTATTGTTTCATTTCCTCAGGGTTTTGTGGTCTTGGTGCTCATATGATAGTTTCATTGAAACAGTGCCTCATAGACCATATGGGCCTATTCATTACTAAGTGAGCCCACATGCCCCATCTACAGATATCACACAGTGACTCTATCATTCCTTAAAATATTGTGGTGATTCATCGACTGTGACAGTTTGAAGTGGTTGAGTCAGGAAATAGCCTACTTACATTTTGGGTACCGTAGCATCTCTTTTCCATCGCTTTCTTGCCACTGGTAACAAACATTGTGTTTTCAGAAAAACACACAAAGGCAGACTATCGCTTTTTCCACCACCTTTTCAGCACCATCAGTGATATACTTGAGATAATTTGTCGTGATTATTAAGTATAAAGATTGTGTACTCACTCAAAACAAGAGCAGATACAATCACCACGCCAATCAGAACCAGTTGAATGGACGCAAGGATCCCAAATAGATTAGGGAATCTCATCTGCTTCTGTTGACATCACAAATTAATTCCGACTGGAACAAAATTTCAATAATCCAATATGAGAATGTATGGAATTATATGCGCTCATTACTGTTAGTCACCTTGGGCAAGAGCATCTGCTAAATTAAATTAGCAGAGATTAAATGTACAACCCCATTTCCAAAACAGTTGGGATGCTGTGTAAAATGCAAATAAAAACAGAATGCAGTGATGCAAATCATTTAAATCATATAGAAAATAGTACAAAGACATTGTATCAAATGTTGAAACGGAGACATTTTATTGTAAAATACTTGCTCACTTTGAATTTGATGCCAGCAACACGTTTGAAAAAGTTGGGACAGAGGCAAGAAAAGACTGGAAAAGTTGCGTAATGCTAAAAATCGGGACCTGGTAGAATTTCACACATCTAATGAAGTCAATTGGCACTCTGTGAAAGACTGTGCGGGCAAATAGTGCAACAATTCAAGAATAACCTTTCTCAATGTAAAATTGCAAAGAGTTTGGGGATCTCATCATCTACAGCAAATAATATCATTGAAAGATTCAGATAATCTGGAGAAATCTCTGTATGCAAGGGACAAGGCCGAAAACCAATTTTCATTCATTTCATCCATTATTTCATCCCATTTTGGATGGCCGTGATCTTCAGGCCCTCAGGCGGCACTGCATTAAAAGCAGGCATGATTCTGTAGTGGAAATCACTGCATGGGCTAAGGAACACTTCCGAAGAACATTGTCTGTGATCACAGTGCGTCACTGCATCCTCTACCATGCAAAGAAGAAACCATACATGAACAACATCCAGAAACGCCAGTGACCTCATTGGACCCGAGGTGATTTTAGATGGACTGAGGCGAAGTGAAAAACTGTCCTTTGATCTGACAAAACTAAATTTGAAATTATTTTTGGGAATCATGGACTGAAGAGGAGAGGGACCATCCGGCTTCCTATCAGCACACATGTCAAAAGCCAGCATCTGTGATGGTATGGGGGTGCATTAGTGCACATGGCATGGGTGACTTGCACATCTGTGAAGGCACCATTAATGCTGAGCAATATATACAGGTTTTGGAGCAACATATGCTGCCATACAGACAACGTCTTTTTCAGGGAATACCTTGCTTATTTCAGCAAGGCAATGCCAAACCACATTCTGCATGTATCACAACAGCATGGGAAAACATTTCACTTTCAAAACTACAGCAATGGGTCTCCTCAGTTCCCAAACGCTTACAGAGTATTGTTAGAAGAAGAGGTGTTGCAACACAGTGTGTTGTGTTTCTGGCATCAAATTCAAAATGGGCATGTATTTTTCCAAAAACAATAACATTTTTCAGTTTCAACATTTGATATGTTTCTTTGTACCATTTTAAATTAAATATAAGTATAAATAATTTGGACATAATTGTATTCTGTTTTTATTTGCATTTAACGCAGTGTCCCAACTTTCATGGAATCAGGGTTGTACAAACAATACTTGAGAAAACAGGATTTCATATTTCTGGAAGTGCAACTTGTTGTCATGCTTACCGATTCTGATGTGATGTAATGTGTCGAGAATGTGTCCGAATACGGAGAAGAATTTTCCGTCAAGTAAACTACACAGATGGGAAATTAGAATTTTAGAGAAAGTAATGCTTCTATGAACATAGTCGTATGTCGACGGTTAGGATGTCATTATTGCCTTGTTCAGTACCGTGTGTGTGATAGCCCCAGGTCTGTGAGGTTGTGGTCACGTTATCTGGTGTCCTGGGTGTTGGAGGGGCAGGTGCTGAAATCAGACAGTAACACAATGACATGGTGCTGAAATCAGACAGTAACACAATGACACAGTGCTGTAATCAGACAGTAACACAATGACATGGTGCTGAAATCAGACAGTAACACAATGACAGTGCTAAAATTAGACAGTAACACACTGACAGTGCTGAATTCAGACATTAACACAATGACAGTGCTGAAATCAGACAGTAACACAATGACAGCGGTGTAATCAGACATTAACACTAACATGGTGCTGAATTCTGACAGTAACACAATGCCACAGTGCTGAAATCAGACAGTAACACTAACATGGTGCTGAAATCAGACAGTATCGCAATGACATGGTGCTGAAATCAGACAGTAACACAATGACATGGTGCTGAAATCAGACAGTAACTCAATGACACGGTGCTGAAATCATACAGTAACGCAATGACACAGTGCTGAAATCAGACAAATACTGCGACAATCTCCTCCTACAACACTCAGTAGGCTCCCAATTATGTACATTTATACTTTAGTCATTCAGCAGACGCCCTTATCCAGGGCACTTTTAGTGCATTCATCTTGAGACAGCTAGGTAGGACAGGTATTCTCAGTATCTAAGCTAAGTTACTGACAGGTTTTCCTCTGAGATTTTCCTCTAAAGTTTACCATTTACCATCAGCTTTGCAAATTTAATATTATCGAAATGAGTTTGTTACTCGTAAATATTTCAAATTGCTACATGTTGCATTTACACTTTTATTAAGTGTGGCGGAATACATCCAATAGTTGTGTATGTATCTCTTACCTTTGTTCACAGTCAAAGTGACTTGATATTTCTCATCATTGAACCATCCTGTGTGTTGCACTCGACATCCATAAATTCCAGAGTCCTTCTCAGTAGTATTGAAGATGGTTAGAGACACATCCCCTGTTATCAGGTCACCGATTAACTGATATCTCCTCGAAACTTCCTTCGTCACTTTAATTCCGTCAGTTGAGATGATTTCGTTCCTGCAACCACCGGTGTTTGGTATGGTTCCTTTTCCCCAGCATGTGTCTTGTGGCCCACTGGATATGGCATCATATCTGCAAGGCAGAGTCACGTTCTCACCCTCACTACCATTGACTTCAATGGTACATTCACTGACTGTAAATGAGAGAAAAGTAATGAGAAGAGAAGGAAAGTGTTTGATTTGAAATTCTAATAATTTACTTCTAAACCAGATAAGCAGACTAAAGTGTATTTATTGTGCGTCACTTACCTGAAAGAATGCAGAGGAGCAACCATTCGAGGATACAGCATCTCTCCATGATGTCACGTTCAGACCTTGCCAGACTAACCAGAACTAAATAAAACCGACACCTGAACTCACTCTCTTCCTCTCTGATGTGTCAGGTCTTTAATAAACTCACGTCAAACCACCTCGACTTCCTCTTCGTGACATAAATCCGCAGCTGCTTGTTTCATCTGAGCTTTCTAGAATGCCAAGATGGTTAGGGTAGTTCTGTTTTTATTGATACTTCTGTTTAAAACATGTAGTTCATCATGCGATCTCTTGACAAACTCCCTGGGTATCTCTCAGAATGTTCTTGACTCTAGCCAGACAAGCTCTAAGGCGGCTCACACAACTGTTACTGCCCCCCTCTGTGTCATAGAGGATCTACACTCTGCCTTGACTGACCTCAGTTCTGGATTACAGATATACTGTAGATAGTAAATCAAGAACTACATTTGAAAATGTATAATGTTTTAAAGAATTAAAAAATTATTAGTAAAATAAATAGAGATGTAGATTATGATGAAAATATAGCAGGACTTAAAATGATTTAATCCTGCTTTTATTAATGTATTTTTTTAAATACGTTTACATTGCCTTCTAATTAATATTCAGACCCTTTCACTTTCTCCATATTTTGTGGTGTTATAGACATCATGAAAAAAAACGCTGTCAGTCTACACACAATACCCTATAACAACAAGGTTTTAGAAATTTGTGCCAACTTATTGAAAACATAAAAATGAATAAAAAATACATATTTAGACCCTTCAGTTAGTAGAAGCGCCTTTGGCAGTGATAACATTGACTCATCTTGGGTATGTATGTACCAGCTTTGTGCACCTATATTTGGGTAGTTTCTCCCATTCATCCTTGTAGATCCTCTCAGGCTCTGTCAGATTGGATGGGAGTTTTGGTGAACTGCAATCTTCGGGTCTCTCCAAAGATGTTGAATATGCTAGGTCACTCAAGGACTTTCACAGACTTGTCCTGAAGTCACTCCAGGGTTGTCTTGGTCGCGTGCTTGTCACCTTGTTGCACTGCTTCCTTTGTACTACTGGACTCTCCCTTTGCACTACTCCTTTGTACTACTGGACTCTGACACTGATTTGCGAAGTCTGATAAGGAAGTTTCAGTTGTTATATGAACATGTCTACCTCGGGAACCTCATTGCTGCTATGCCTGCATTTCAGTTGCACATGCTACCTTACACCTTCAATTTGCTTTGATTGCACATTTATAATTGTCTCATCGCACAGCTATTCAACCCAATTGTAACATACGCTATACTTAATACTTTTCTGCACTCTTCTGTTTGCCTTCATTGCACATTTAGAATTGCCATTTGTACTGCATTTGCCTTCATTGCACATCTACACATTCCACTTGTATTATACATATACTTAATACTTGTTAACGTTCTGCCCTATTCTACTTGCACTTCTGGTTAGATGCTAACTGCATTTCGTTGTACTGTACTTGTACTTGTTCAATGACAATAAAGTTGAATCTAATCTAAAATATAATCTCAAATGCAGAAAGATGCATCTTTGTCCATGTCTGAGGAAATCAAAGATCTGAATCAAGTTTTCTTCAAGGACCTCTATGTATTTTGTTCCATTAATCTTTCTCTCCTCTTGGTGGTTCCAAATGTCTTCCATGTCAAGGCCAAACCCGCTCTGCTCCTGGGAACTTTCAAAGCATTAGCAATTGTTTTATAACCTTCCCCAGATCTATGCCAACCTTCCCCATATCTATGCCATAAATTGCAATTAGTGTCTGTGTATAAATAGTCAATGAGTTTGTTATAGTGATTTGAGTCAAATGTCGGTGTGAGTAAGATGACGGTACTGCTAAAGAATGGAAAATGGCAAGACAAGACAAATGGGAAGAAAGCAGAGTAGAGAGAATTGGAGAGACCAGGGAGATTACAAGGAATGAAGAAGGAAGGGAATATTTTGGTGGTAAGATTTTGTAGTATGACAGAGATCTATGAAAAAGTATGTGTATTTTGGGGAACAGGTTATATATTTAAATAAAGATTACATTTGGGGAGGTATGGATGATTGGATTGACTAGAAAAAGTGCTATAGTGATTAGTTGTGTTTTATAGAAGCAGAAGGACAGCATACTATAGATCAACTGGTTGATGTTGAATATGCAGACATATGAGGTCCAGGGTTTGTCTGTTCAGAGTAAGGCCCCAGTGAAAGGTGTCATTACTAGTGTGTCAATGGATGAACCTGTTGAATGTGCAGGTTATTCCAAGGCTGCTAGATGTGGGTCGGATGACTGGAACGGAGGAAGTGGAAAGTTGGCCAGTGTTGACGATGTTTGAAGGAAAAGCTGCCGGCGTATGTGAATATAGTGAGACTGTATGTCTATAAACCACTGCCGCAAAACAATTTTTTAACTTTTGGTCATGTGGCGGGTATGTGTTGGCTCAAAAAGTATGTTGTGGAGGAGGCTGAAGTAACGCGATGCTCCATTGCACATTCAGTGTCATGGAGGTGACGAATATCGGGATTTATCGGTAGATATCTCATGCAGAGTCAGTGAAATGTACTGGGAGAAAAGGTGAAGGTCGAAAGGACAAATGGAGACCTCGAAGCAGGCAGAGGAATTTGTTTTTCAGATTAAGAGTCTGGAAATAATGCCAGTTAAAATAATTTAATTAGTTGCATTTATTTCGCATGTGAATAACTCTGCCGGCAAAACAACTGAAAAGACCAAGATGCTGGAGATCATTAGATTTTCAACTTTATTGTCATTGAACAGTACAAACACAGTACAACGAAATGCTGTTAGCATCTAACCAGAAATGCAAATAGAGGGCAGAAAATTTACAAGTATTTACAAGTATTAAGTAAATATATATTACAAGTGGAATGTGCAGATGTGCAATGAAGGCAAATGCAGTGCAAATGACAATACTAAATGGGCAATAAGGCAAATAGAGGAAGGCAGAAAGTTTGCAAGTATTAGGTATAGTGTATGTTACAAGTGGGATAATAGTTGTTCGGGTACAAATGGCAATTTCTAAATGACATTCTAGATGTGCAAACGAGACAAATGGGATGCAGAGATAGCAGCACTAAGGTCCCCGAGTTAGACGTGTAACAACTGAAAAACTTCCATTATCAGGCTTTGCAAGGCAGTGTCAGAGTAGTACAAAGGGAGTAGTACAACAAGGACCTGAGAGGCGGGGGGATATGGTAAGTGATGGGTCACAGAGTTCACAGAGTTCTCTGGGTCACAGAGTTCAGCAGGGTTACAGTAGATGGGAAGAAACTGTTCCTGAGCCTGCTGGTGCGGGACCGAAGAGACCTGTACCGCCTGCCTGATGGGAGGATGGCAAACAGTTTGTGGCATGGATGTGAAGGGTCCCTGATGATGCCACACACCCTGTGCAGACACGCTGGAGGTTTGCGATGGCAGGAAACTGGGCACCAGTGATGCACTGGGCGGTTTTCATCACCCGTTGCAGGGCCTTTCGGTCGGCTATGGAGCAGCTGCTAAACCACACTGTGGCAGTTTGACAGAATGCTCTCGAAAGTTCAACGGTAAAAGTTCACAAGGATCCTGGAAGACAGGCATGACCAACAGTAATTAGTGAAGTACAGTATTGGGAAGCATCTTACCCAAACTATTTTTGGGGGGCAAAGATTTCTTGCTCGGGGGCAATGCCTGTAGGTCTGAATGCATCATTAAAGGAATAATACATAAAAGGCAACAATACATAATATAATACAATAGTATGTATAATACATAGAGGGCAAGACAAAATGGAAAACAATTAAGACAACTAAAATTAGGTAAAATCAAATCAAAGTAATACAATAAGAAGTTAAGAGAAATTGAATATTGATATTTAAACAATGTATTACATAAGGTAAAGAATATTATAAGGTGGAGCACACTGAGAAATGTTTAGAGCTTAAGTAAGTTCTTGTAGAGAACCTTTCTAATAAAAAAAAATCTGATTTGATGTTATTGCTGTTCATTTGCTTTTGCTCATTAGCTTTGCAGAGGGTTGAGTTATAAATCTGGGAGGCGATTCATGAACAGTTTTAGAGAATGGTTAATCGAGGGGGAGTACTTTGGTTATTATTAGGGAGTGATGTTAAGAAAGTATTGTCAAATAATGTTAAGAACGTTGACAAGGAAGAGAGACTGGTGAACATAGATGACTTTTTTGCAATACATAAAAAATATTTTTGTAGCATCACATAGAAAAATAACATTTTGTGAGAAATCTCCAGGTTTGGAGATAAAGGAGTTAGAGTTAGACTGACTACAGTATGATGCTCAGGCTGGCATGTGGAAGTAACGTTCACCATGACATCTCAAGACTGTTTCACTTCTCACATGTACTCAGTGTGAGCCTGCTCTCATCTGTGAAGAGAACGGGGCAACAGTGGCGGACCTGCCAATCCTGGTGTTCACTGGTAAATGCTGATCGAGCTGCACGGTGCTGGGCTGTGAGCACAGGTCCCACTAGAGGACGTCGGGCCCTCATGCCAACCTCATGGAGTCTGTTTCAGACAGTTTGGTCTGAAACATGCACACCAGTAACCTGCTGGAGGTCATCTTGTAGGGCTCTGGCAGTGCTCCTCCAATTCCTCCTCACACAAAGGAGCAGATACCCGTCCTGCTGCTGGGTTGATGCCCTTCTACGGCCCTGTCCAGCTCTCCTTGTGTA
>JACXGI010012577.1:0-22462 GCA_016801175.1 Esox masquinongy | reverse complement strand
GGATGGCATTGAGCTGTCTGCTTACTTGAACTTCACTCATTACTATGATTGCCCATCTTGTATAGGTATCAAGAAGCACTAGACTTGACCTAGCTAATGTTGCAGCCTGTATTAGTCTTAACATCCTGATTCTTTCAGATATTTATTATACATTTATTGTTTTACTGCAATTCAGTTTTTTAAAACAGTTTCAACACTGCAGTGCATACCTAATTCTAAGACAATATTCATTCAATAGGCTTACTTTTGATAAGATTTGGTGTCCTAGTTTTGAATAACACAGTAGGAGATACAGGAGGACTTTGGGATTGCTGGATAGTAAACAATTACTGTTTACTATTACTGTTTAAACCTATGTCTTCGTCAGATCCCAGTAAACCACTGTGCACGAAAGTGGTGTTGTGTTGTCAGGTTTTACAGCTTTGTTTGAAGCTCCTGAATTTCTCTTGCTTGCTCCTGGTTCACCATTATTAAGGCCATATCCAGGGCTGCGGGATTCTGGCCTGCACAGTAATCATGCGTCTAGATTGGATCAGAAACTGCACAGTCCATCGTTGTTAGCGAAAATTTCTCGCCTTGTTCGTCTTCCTCTGTAGGGGCAGGGGGTTTCGGTCACCTTTCCCAAACACCAGATCTGTTTTGAATGACTATTCCATGCGAAGGCGGTAGAAACCACACTTTTTTTAGGTACCACCGTCCTCCAACATTCCCCTCAGCGAAGTCACTGGCGATGAAATGTGTATTATACAGCGTTGTGAGATGTTAATGTCACGATGTACTGCCACCAACCACCTTTTTCTGACCTCTTCATCGATCGGGAATCAATGTTCATTACTACCTCCTTCGCGGGGCAGAAATGTAAACTTACTCATTGCAAAAAAAGTAGTCTGATAAGTGCTCACGATAGCTAGCTAATAATGAAAACAATAATGTAAGATCGCCTGAAGTCAGTCCCCCGGTATGAAGTGAAATGTATATTTTGTTGGAAACCCAACTAATTCCACTTGGCACTGCCCCTAGTGGTCTGGAGCACTTCCGTTGTGAGTAATTTGAAATGCAGCATTTCTGCAAATGTTGCTGTGTTTTGGGCTAATGCTGTTGTGTTCTGCGCTGATGCTGTTGTAGTGTGAGCCAATGTTGTTGTGTTGTGAGTTAATGCTGTTGTGTTGTCCCTTAATGTTGTTGTGTTGTGAGTAGTTGATTGTTTTCTGAAATGCAGCGTTTTTATAAATGTTTCATTTTTGTTAATGTTGTAGTGTTTTCAACTTTAGTTTGCATCGCTAATGTTGTTGTCTTTTGCACCCATGGGCCACCGTATTATCGCCATTAATCTCTTCAACATTTAACAAACACAAGTCTATAATATAGCAATCAAAAATCAGATTTCACAAGTTGCTTCAAGTCATTACGAGAATGCAGCACATCTTACACGGAAGTCCCAGCATCCGCCCACACTAACACAGACAGGTATTCTCAAACTCGCAAATACTACAGTTTGTAACCATCGTTGCCTGTTAAACATTTCTACCAATGTGAAGAAAACAATGTTGCATTGATCCCTGTTGTACAATTTCATAAGAAGCCTTTACAAAGTTTTGATTACCTGAAATAACATATCTTGACCTGTCAGCGATTCACCGTTGTTCATGCAAATTTATACGCTACCTTCTGGGTAATTTTGCAAAGTTTTACCACATAATGCAACTTAAAATTAATGCTGACTTAAAACAACCATTTTTATTACAAAAATCACCATTGCTCATACATACACATGTACCAAAATCATTGTTTTTATTTTTAACAATATTTTAAACCCAACCACGATACAATCAACCTAGTCATAATGTGTGGTCGACCCAGGGATTGATTGTTCTTTGAAAATAACAGCATTGCGCATGCAAAGTTTGTTTACTGTAGTGCTTTGTTGGACTACAAACCTTGTGTGAAACACGGTATGTTTTTCAACCTGCATTGTTATTTAGGAACCATTACTATGGGCAGATCTGATACTAAGACCCATCTCTTGTTAAAATGAAAAATGGGCTAAAACTCTCCAAAATCGGTAAGTCCCAACCCCTTCTTTATATCTTACACAAAAAAGCATGTTTCCCACACGTAATTCTGTGCTTGTGGAAAAACACAATGCTACATGCACATTGTAAAACATGGAAGGTTAACACCCACTGGTTGTAGGACATCTGTTGTACCACTTGTCAGAACATAAAATACGGCAGGGGTTATAGCATTGCTGAACCCTGGCGCCCTTTTGTAAAACACCAAACATCTTGCCGCTGATATAGCACTTATTTATTGCCTGGGAATTTAACATTCCGGAACCCTAACACCCCATTGTTAAACATCAAACATATCGCACCTGTTATAACACTCGTCCGGGATGCTTATCAGTCGTTGTAAAACATCAAACATGGACACAACATTGCAATCATAAATTACAAAGTCACTGGACATGCATAAGTCATTCCAGAAGTTACGCCCTAACACACGTCATACAGGAAGTCCCACCCAGCAAACCGGATGTCCCGCCCACCTGTCAAATAAATCTGGAAGCCCCGCCCACCAGGGTCATAAATCACCAAAGTGACACAATATAACCTCCATTTACTACTACTGACCTGGAAAACAGGATAAATAATAAGAAAGTAAACATGTCCTTGAAGAGTTACGAGAATGCGCAGGTGTTTGGCAACATGACCACTGCCCCCTATTGGCCCATCATAGTAAGTGTCTTTCAATATAAAAAACCCAAATGCGACTATTCCTTTTGTATGCGTCACACCTATTTTAAGACGCAAGTAGTCAGTAAACCTTATTAATAATGGTTTTTGAACTGTAATCATATTAACAAATTGGATTATGTATATTATCTCTTGAGTAATGCATATTACTTAGCCTATTGTTCATACAAAGCACTAGGTACATGAATGGATGTCCTGCATCAACATTAACAAAATTGCAGTACAAATTGTATGTTCCTGCAAAAAATGTTGATATTAACGTGACTTTTAACTTGTTTTTTCACATCATGGAAGAGTTTGCCCAAGACACCATTATAATGGCGTATGCCTAACCAGTGGTGCCACTCTATCATTTTCAGGTGAATCTTCAGTGACTTAGGAGTGTGATTACCTCTATGACTCCATATTTCCAATTTGTATTTCTGCCATGCACGCTCCATATGCTGAGTATGAGCACCAGTCTCAGGGTCAACAAAGTTCCTTTTATGGCAGACAGAATACTGGCTAAATAGTTTCTTCAAGTTTGATAATTAGGCCCATGTTTATGACAGGTTATGTTATCTTGGTTACTGTCAAGTTGTCATTACAAAGACACTGACAGGTTATGTTGTCTCAGTTAATGTCAAGTTGTCATAACAAAGACATTATCATAAACATTCATAATGATTACTTCATGTGTCATGTCATGTTTATGACTGTATCATGACAGTGTCATGTCACTCGTATGCACACCCCTTCAAATAGTGTTACCGCACTGGCTACCACAGACTGATAAAACATGAGCAGTAGCCTATTGCACACGTTGAATGACCGGAGCCTCCTCAGAAAGAACAGCCTACCTTGTCCTTTCTTATAGAGAGCCTCTGTATTACTAGACCAGTCCAATTTGTTGTTCAGATGCACTCCCAGGCACCTATATGAGTCCACCATCTCAATTGCCTCCCCCCGGATGGTAATGGGGGTCGGGGGCTTCTTGTGTCATCGGAAATCCACCACCAGCTCCTTCGTCTTCTTAGTATTGATCTGTAAGTGGTTGTTGTCACACCTTCCGACGAAGCTCACTACTACACCTCTGTACTCCTCGTCGTTGTCCTCCATGATGCAGCTGACAATTGCAGAGTCATATGAGAATTTCTGTGGGTTGCACATTTTGGAGGAGAAGCGGAAGTCAGAGGTGTAGATTGTGAAGAGAAATGGTGACAGTACGGTTCCCTGGGGTGCACCTGTGCTGTTCAACACCACATCTGATCTGCAGTCTTGCCAACTAACAAACTGTGGTTGATCAGTAAGGTAGTCTGTTATCCAGGCAACCACATCATTGTCCACCTGCATTGCCGTGAGCTTCTCAGCCAGCAGGAGAGTCTGGATGGTATTAAAGGCACTAGAGAAGTCAAAAAACATGACTCTCACTGTACCTCTGGGCCTTTCCAGGTGAGAATCTGCCTGAAGGAGCAGGTAGATGAAGGCGTCAATCTATGCCGATGCGTGCCTGGTATGCAAACTGCAGAGGGTCGAGGAAGTCACACACCATGGGCCTTAGTTGCTGTAGAACTAATCTCTCAAAAATCTTCATGACCTGTGAAATCAGCACCATAGGTCTGAAGTCATTTAGAGAACTGGGACGTGCCAACTTTGGTACTGGAACGATGCAAGACGTCTTCCAGAGTTGGGGCACCCTCTTCACCCTCAGTGATCTGGGGCTGTATTCACAAAACATTTCTTACCACTAGGAGGACTCCCAAACAGCCTCAAAAGTTCCTAGCTAAGAGTTTCCTCTTAAAACCTATTCACAAAGCTGATGAGACCAACTTTTACTAAGGAATGGGGAGAAATCTTAAGCTAAGAGAAAGGGAGGGGTTGACCCCGTTGCTGTGGATGATGTCAGGTTTGTGTTCCACAAACAAACTTATTTACTATGCCCACAGTGATTGGCTGACAGGGGAGGGGTCTCTGTCAGAGAATTCATCATAGCAGTACTATAGTAAGATGTGTCATGTTACCATATTGAAATAAAGATATTTAAATTAAAATGTAGGCTAAGCGTATGGAGTTAGAAGTGTCTCAATATTCGTAAATATATATAGAAAATCTGCGTATATTCATCACAACTCACAAAAAAAAATAGGATTTGTAAATGTGAAAAAATATTTTGTAAATAAAAACTTTATCTGTAAATATGTAAACATGTTTCACAAATATAAATACAATTTGTGAATATGTAAAAACATAGTTCACAAATAAAACAAATCTGTAAAACATTTACAACTGTTGTTTAACATTTACAAGTGTTGACTTACATTTACAAATCTTAAGTTTATTTACGGATCTGAATTTTATATTTACACATTTTTGAGACACATTTTCCTTCGGTCGACAGGTTTTCGTGTGCGTGGTTTCAGTCAGAGGGCTCGCCTGGTGGGACTTATGGAATATCCGGACTGGAGCTTGGTAGATTGGAGTCTATAGGTAGCTAGGACACGTTTTTCCTGAAATGTAAGTATATCGTTTATTTGTATAACAATATTTGACTGCATCACCAATGGGTAATACAACGCTGAGCGTGTTTTCGACTTCAGGCAACTAACTTAAGCACAGTTAGTTATGTCAGTCTACATCTGCTTGGCTAGCTAGCCAGCTAGTAGGCTACTGTAGCTTAAATAAAGTAATGAAGGTATCTAACCTAGGGTTGCCACCCGTCCCGTATAGTACGGTATCGTCCCGTATTGAAAAATAAAATGCACTGTCCCTTACAGAATCAATACGGGACACGATTTGTTTCGTGCACACCCTACTTTAAACTTGGATTGACACGAAAAATAAAACCAAAGGAGTTTCATGAAACATAGCGGAGAAGTATTTAATCAGAATTAAATGCCCTGGTTACGGGGACTCAGACGCACGGTAACATCAGCAGTGCGGTTCTCCTAGGTACACAAGTTGACCCTCCACACGCATGAGCTGTGTGTGTTTGTGTGAAAGAAATTTAACCAATATCCCACTTGGTGGAAAGTGAAGTCACTTTTATTTATATAGCACATTTAAAAACAACAGGAATTGACCCAAAGTGCTTTACAGTCGAGGCAGATGGATTAACATCTGCCTCAAAACAGGTATATGTGCAGGCGCTAGAACAAACGTTTTGGATGGGCTTTTGATAGGCTATATACTAGCAAAATACACAGCTGTCAATCAAATTTGAAAGCTTTAGTAACTGCAGTAGTTACACATTTTTTGTAGCTTAGTGATCACATCACAGCACATCTTCGATCGCATTTGCAGATGAAGGCAAGAGAGCTAGACTAGATTCCCAAAAGCAGATGAAGGCAAGAGAGCTAGCCTACATTCCCAACATTAATTAGTGAAGTACAGTATTGGGAAGCGTCTTACCCAAACTATTTTGGGGGGGGGCAAAGAATTCTTGCTGGGAAGCAATGCCCCTGTGTCACCGGGTCTGTATACAAGATTAAAGGAATAATACATAAAAGGCAACAATACATAATATAATACAAAAGTACATATAATACATAGAGGGCAAGACTAAAATGGAAAACACTTAAGACAACTAAAATTATGTAAAATCAATTGAATAATTATTTTAAAATAGAAATTGAATAAAACCAACTACAGATTAAAACAGTAAGAGGACGTTAAAAAGAGTGGACTTGACAAAAACCAAGGGATAACCTCAGACTGAACTAAAAGCAAGAGAAAAAGATGGGTTTTAAATTTGATTTAAAATTTCAATGGTGGAACGGGACTTAATGTGGGATGGGAGACTATTTCAGAGCATGGGAGCAGCAACAAACAAAACTAGGCTACCCCATCCTTCCTGGAGAGTGGGTTCTTGCTTCTTCCAAATATACCAAATAGTTTATTTTGAAAGACCAAACATCTTGCCCATGTCTATGATCTGATGTTTTAATCCTTAATATAATTGATGCAACTGTTCTTTACTCTTATTTACTCTATTTCCATTACATTAATGTTCACAGTAGCAGAGTACTTTGAAAATGATGCATTAAAGAACAAATTGGTGCATAGAAATTCACCAGAATGCAGGGAATGAAGCATCTGACACTCTCATTGAGGAGAACCCGCAGACCCTGCTTCATTTGTTTCCCCCGGGTTTGGGGCCGCTGGCAAGGTGTCCCTTATTTTTCCACATTGAATGTGGCAACCCTAATCTAACCCCACGGCGTGACTGACTAGATAACGATATGTTGTTGACTAGCACAGCTGCATTTGGTTCATTCAGTATGAGTCTTGCACATCTAGCTAGTGTTAGTGGTTATACAATTGTGCTCATAAGTTTGCATACCCTGGCAGAAATTGTGCAATATTGGCATTGATTTTGAAAATATAACTAATCATGCAAAAAAATGGTCTTTCATTTAAGGATAGTGATCATATGAAGCCATTTATTATCACAGTTGTTTGGCTCCTTTTTAAATCATAATGATAACAGAAATCACCCAAATGGCCCTGATCAAAAGTTGACATACCCTTGAATGTTTGGCCTTGTTACAGACACAAAAGGTGACACACACAGGTTAAAATGGCAATTAAAGGTTAATTTCCCACACCTGTGGCTTTTTAAATTGCAATTAGTGTCGAAAAAGGTGAAGGTCCTGGAGTAGCCATCACAGTCTCCTGAGCTTAACCTCTGAGGTCTAGGGTTTTCAAATCCGCCTGTCACTACCTTGACATTTTGGCTTCTAAAATGGTCATCCTTTATAGTAGAAGGAAGTGATTTTTATTCTGGGATTCTGCAGACCCTCAGCTACATGAAGGATATATTGAAAACACATTTTTTGAGACACTTACATGAGTAATAATGTGAAATAGTCAGACAAATGTAAAAACGCAAGTACACATATTTTGGTTTTATATTTAAATAAAATAGTTAAATATAATAGGTAGCCTGTTTTACATTACATTTGGATACCCCCAGGGGTTCAGAATAAGTACAAGTTGAATGGTTTTGAATTTATAAAATAATAAAATGAACCTGGCATTTTTTTTTCACTCTTGTCTACATCCATTTTTTTCTCAAACATTCTGAAAATCATTGAAAATGCTCATATGGGGCACTGAACTTATTCTGTCATATTGTACTTCAAAAGCCACCACTAGATGACAGTCCATTCCTTTTTGAACTCTGAGGATTTAAAAAAAAAATAAACAGTCTTAAGAACTAAGGGTATGCAGACTTTTGAACAGGGGTCATTCCATTTTGTTCTTTATTGCCATGTTTTGTTTTATGATTGTGCCATTCTGTTATAACCTACAGTTGAATATGAATCCCATAAGAAATAAAATAAATGTCTTTTGCCTGCTCACTCATGTTTTCTTTAAAAATGGTAGATATATTACCAATTCTCCAAGGGTATGCAAACTTTTGAGCACAACTGTAATTGCTCATTGACAGTAGTGAGTGGAGGATTACAACAGGCATTCTCAAAGCAAAGTTTATATTTTTGGATACATTTCTTTAGGAAACATTATTTCTTAAGACAACAGTGCATCTTATAACAATAAAGCGTATACCATTAAATCTATTGTAACAAGGATACTCCAGTATGTAATTACTAATTTGCATTCATGGGGATTTAATAAATACAGAGTATTTTGTACCATCATACTGACAACATGATGTCAAACAAAGGTTCATAACAAAAAATTATAATTATAATAATAAAAGCAATATTAATAACTATACAGTATATTTTAAGTTATGGTCTCCTCTCTGAGAAATAATCCTTAGTTTCTGATGACTTGGAGACATATTAATTTAGAAGTTCAATGAGGGGCCATAATTTGGTAGTGGTGGACCAAAGAGGATGGTCGTTAAAATACGTTGCTGAAAAAAGCAGGACGGAGAAGCAGGGTAATGTCACATGATTGATGGATCTTTTTTGTGCAATTAAGTAACAGTATCAAATCAATGGTAAGAACACTGATATTCAGGTACTGTATAAGTCAGCAGAGATCACTACAGTATAGTTCATGCATTTAGTAACTTTAACACATTGAATATTAGGGAATGTCATTCTAAAAATACTACAAAGGAACTGAAGAGTGTTCACCTATTTCCTTGAGGTTTGGTGTGAGGGACATTGAAGGACATTGTGAAGGGACATTGACACAAGCTACAGTAGGAGGGAAACAAAGAGAAATACAAACACATTATATTAAGGTTACTCTTGATAAAAAGATCCAACATTCCAGTTTGTTTTAAACTTAAAGCATCATGGGAACTCTTCTCAAATAACCTGTGAGAGCCAGAAGTGCACTGAGTGTTCTGCAGTAGATATAATTCTATCTCTGATTGGATGTGTGATGAAAGGTTGACAAGTGGCCACCAATACTTGCCATAAAAAAAGTACATACACTTCTAACAAACTAAAGATGTAGGTGGACCATGATGTTGGTGTACTATCACTCTGTACTTACACACATTCTAAGGACTAACACATGCATACACTTTTATAACCACTAACGTTAGCACGTTATGTGCAAGACTCATACTGAATGAACCAAATGCAGTTCTGCAAGTCATCAACATACCGTTATCTAGTCAGTTGCGTCGTCGGGTTAGATACCTTCATTACTTTAGTTAAGCTACAGTAGCCTACTAGCTGGCTTGCTAGCCAACCAGATGTAGGCTGACATGACTAACTGTGCGTAAGTTAGTTGCCTGAAGTCAAAAACACGCTCGGCGTTGGATTACCCATTGGTGATGCAGTCAAATATTGTTATACAAATAAACGTTATACTCACATATCAGGAAAAACGTGTCCTAACTACCTATAGACTCCAATCTACCAGGCTCCAGTCCGGATATTCCGTAAGTCCCACCAAGCCCTCTGACTGAAACCACACACAGGAGAACTTGTCAACCGAAGAAAAATGTGTCTAAAAATGTGTAAATATAAAATTCAGATCCGTAAATAAACTTAAGATTTGTAAATGTTAGTCAACACTTGTAAATGTTAAACAACAGTTGTAAATGTTTTACAGATTTGTGTTTTATTTGTGAAATATGTTTTTACATATTTGCAAATGTTATTTATATTTGTGAAACATTACATATTTACAGATAAAGTTTTAATTACAAAATATTTTTTCACATTTACAAATCCTATTTTTATTTGTGAGTTGTGATGAATATACACACAGATTTTCTATATATATTTACGAATATCGAGACACATCTAACTCCATGTAAGTGTGACTGATTAAACATGAAACCAAGAATGATATATTGAGTAGTTAAGATATGTTCTGCTAATTGTCAGCCCCTTACATGTCTGGCAGCTCGTAAACAAATGCGTGTTCATCATTTGATGGTCCAATAATTTGTGCAATAATGTGTCCCATCTATAGCACCAACTACACCGGGTGGTCCAGCTATGGCCATGAAGTCGGCTTTGTTTCTTTGTAGTTGGCGAAAGTCAAAAGGAAACCAAATGATTTGTCGAATGATGTGGGGTCTGGAGAGGCCATTTTTTGCTTATGTAACATTCTGCTGACAGATGACTAAGATATACATAGTTTGTCTGTGCAGCATAGATGCATTTTCCCTGTGGCCAAATAGCGTGGAGTTGTCACAACCTTGATCTCCGGTGTTACTGGGATGTTTCTGTTTGTTGGTGAAGTGACTGCATCAATGACTAGCTCTACTATGATCATAATACACTCACGATTAAGGTAATACTTTTTTTAAAGTTCAGTATCATTAAATATTACTAAAATGTTAACCGGCTTAAGAGGTGGATTGCCGGCAGCAGCCCTTGTAGGATTGTTTGTGATTTGGTCTTAGTGACTTAGTGTTAGTGAGTCCCCTGGACTACCCTTAGCTTTTCACAGATTTAGGAGCTGGTTTTCGCGCTAAAACGCTCTGTGAAATACTCTTAGACCAAAAATGTAGGAGTCCTAAAGTTAGGAATGACATGCCCACTGTTTTTAAGAGTTTTGATGTTTAAGATTTTTTGTGAATACGGCCCCTGCAGTCAAAGCAATGTGAAGGTTGAGATTGACTTCTGAAGACAAAGTTGTGGTCAAGTGAGGCAAATATCTGTCTTAACAAAATGTAATACTCTTCCCAGTATTCAGTCTAGTGATAAGATAGAGGATACCTGTGTTTATGGTTCTTTATTAGAGGTTTAGGAGCTGCTTTTTTCAACTCAGTATTAACTGTAACGATGAAATAAATCGAAAAATGAAATGAAAACTGTGTAACAGTGTGTTGGGTCTCACTAAACTGTGGTTATGAGGTGAAACTGTAAGGAGATGACATTAAGGTTTAAAAAGACACCCAGACAGGATTCGGAGGTGCATCATTTAAGAAAGTGGAGGCGAAAAAGATTTGGAAATGGTGAGTAACATAGTCTGGTTATATGCAGGGCTGATATCTTTAAAAGTACTCTAACAAGTGTTTATCGAGGAAAGTAAAGGATTAGTAGAGGACTGAAAAAAGAGTGACAGCAAGGATACAAGATTATTTATACATGGCTGTCTGCAGTATCTGATGCAGTAGTTGCATCTTAATAAACAGTGTCTATACAGTATTACCAGCATTCATACAGCAGCTTTCAGAAAGTATTCGGACCCCTTACCTTATTGCACATTTTATTGTGTAATAGACTGAATTTATTACTTCCATCAGTCTACAAACAATACCCCATAATGACAAAGGGAAAACGCAAATCATACAAATTGCAACTGGACCGACTTGGCTACATCTGTTCCGAGAACCAACCGATAGAAAGATAGTTTTTTCTCCAAAACCACCAGCATCGATTCTGTTCTGAAAACTGTTAAAAACATCAATTTAATCATGTCCTACAGATATAATGAATATATAATATTCTTAATTTCAAGATCCAGTATTAATTAAATTTGTGAGCCTGCTTCTTTGAACTCATTAACATTACAACACTATGTATGCTCATGCATTAAAAAAGTGTAAATCTTCTTACTAGTAAAGAAATAGCAGGTGCCTGCCCTGGGCTACTTGCTTCCACTTTTTATAGGTTGTGCATCTATGATCTACTGAGAAAAGTAGCATTGCTAGTTAGGTTACATAGCAACGTACAGCTCAGGAAAAAATTAAGAGACCACTGCACATTTATCTTTCCTAAAAAGTTGGAAAGGAAGGTTTTGAGTGAGGAACAGAAGGGTTACAATTAAGAGACCACTGCAAATTGAATGCTTCTGTTCCTCACTCAAAACCTTCCTTTTCAACTTTTTTGGAAAGGAAAGAAAAAGGTGCAGTAGTCTTGTAATTTTTCCAGAGCTGTATACCCTGTATTATTCTCACGTGGGAGGAGGGGTCAGTTCCTGTTCCTTTTTCTCACTGCATTGTAGCTAATTATCTCTCTATCCTCTCACAGAAATAATGTTTTGTAGATCATCCGTGGGCAACCAACCCAATGCAGGACTGTACCACAAGGCCCTACAATGGGTAGTGAATCCCCTTATGACAATGAATGGAATGCCAACTCATATAAATCCCATAAGTGTATAATGGTTTACTGCCAACATGGAAAGACAGAGTGGCTAATGGCATTCTCTCACCCCAGGGCATTGAATGTTGGAAGGAGGGTTCAAACACATTCCACTGACACAAGCAAATGACAGGTTGTCACTTGACAGCGGTTTTGACTTTTTTTGCTCATAATAATATTCTATCCAATATCTCAAGTTACAACCCCGTTTCCAAAAAAGTTGTGACGCTGAGTGAAATGCAAATAAAAGTAGAATGCAATGATGTGCAAATCATCATTGCACCTACATTTAATTGAAAATAGTACAAAGACAACATACCCAATGTTGAAACTAAGAAATGTTATTGTTTTTGGAAAAATACATGCCCATATTGAATTTGAAGCCATCAACATGTTTCAAAAAAGTTGGGACAGGGGCATGTTTACCACTGTGTTGCTTCACCTCTTCTTTAAACAGTATTCTGTAAGCATTTGAGAACTGAGGAGGCCAATTGCTGTAGTTTTGAAGGTGAAATGTTTTCCCATTCTTGCCTTATAAAGGATTTTAGCTGCTCAACAGGGGTCTCCTTTGCCAGATTTTTTGTTTCATAATGCGCCAAATGTTTTCAATGGGTGACAGATCTGGACTGCAGGCAGGCAGGCCAGTTTAGCACCTGGAATCTTTTACTACGGAGCCATCTCCATCTGTGTGTTGCTGGCATCAAATTTAAAGTGAGCTTATATTTTTCAAGAAACAATAACATTTCTCAGTGTCAAGATTTGATATTTTGTCTTTGTACTAATTTCTATTGAATATAGGGTTTAAATGATTTGCACATCATTGCATTCTGTTTTTCTTAACATTTCACAGTGTCCCAATTTTTTTGGAAATTAGGTTGTATATTGAAGGGGTTTATGTTTTATTTATACTCTGGAACCATAGCATGTATAAAATGTGTAACATTTGGAGTAGTAATCATGCTTAATGTACTGAACTGAGTTTTTCTTTCGTTATCTGCATGATACCTACCTATCTATCTGACCATCAAATCATTGTTACTGAACCAACTGATTCTAGTATACAAAACTCACCTGTCTATATGTTGCTGAACTAAGAACATTAATTTATAATGGACCGTTATAAACATCACTTATCATATCTGGTTTTTTTTAGTCAATCCCGGGTCCTCAGTTCAGGAGATCCAAACCAGTCACGAGACCATCAGCAAAATCAATGCTGCTGGAGAAAGTAAGTGGCATGTGGTTTTCATAACATTGTGATTTTGTTTCTGCTTGTTGTGATTGTGTATGAGTATGTATTTGTAGTTGTAATTGTGTGTCTTTGTTACTCATGAATGTTTATTTAAGAAAGTGTGAGTGAGTCTGTGTGTGTGTGAATTTGAGAAATATCTGAATGTCCTTCAGTAGAGCAGCAATCCTGTTTCTAGTCTGACAGGTGACAACAAGGCTCTAATCACTGTCTTCATGACTACTGTCATGTTGTGACATGACAGGTACACCACTTATTATTGTAATAAACATGCGATGTGTGCATGTCTATGTGATTCTGAGGGAGTGAGGGAAATTCACTTACATGCCACTCAGCTGTTGTTACAGGTATCCCCAGTTGAGGGGTGACTAACCTGAATAGTTGATCATTAATCCACATAGACGTAACAAGAACTGTAAACAGCTGTTTGAATTTAAGCTAATATGTCTTTGTATAGTAAACTGATTTGCTTGTGTGTGTGTTTTCAGTGATGAAGTGCTCTGCTGCTATGGATGTTCTATTCCTTATGGATGGTTCCTACAGTATTGGGAAGGGCAGTTTCGAGAGATCCAAGCTCTATTCTCTCAAGCTGTGTGAGGGGCTGGATATAGGGCCGGACAAGGTATAGCAACTGGGAGTCTGCTCAGTTTTGTCATTTATTCAGTGAATTCTCTCTGTATAAATGTCATGTATGGAATGTTCAACTAGCTCACCTGTGATGCATCCGCACCTTTTAACACATACATTTTAGAGACACACATCCCTTCAGATCTCTGACACACATTTGGGCAGGTCGGGGTTGTATATATCAGGACTATCAGAATAGGAGTGCTGAACTAGGATCAATCTAAACATTTTTTATTTTATAGGTGATGTGAGAATTATGATAGTAACATTAGTTGCTTCTGTGCAGAGTCCAGATCTGAACACCTAGGGACTCATTGGTGGCAAAAATGACTGGTCCCAGAAATTAATGGGTTGAGCTAGAGCAGCGATTTTCAAAATGATGCACGCCTCCCCAGGGGGGTGCCAGACAGAAAGATTCAAGTTTATTTGTCAAATGTTCCGAATAACACAGCACAATGAAATTCTTATGACATGGCACCTGGCACCTACATAATAAGAATTAAGAAAAATATATATGCAAAATAAATAGAAAAAGTAAAAATAAAGCGATAATATGCATAACACTGTAAAACTAGCAGCAGTTTAAAAAGAGTACTGAAAAACTAGCAGCAAATGGGTAGTAGTATTAAATATTATAGATATGGCAAGTATGGCAACAATATACAAGTATGGCAATAATATACATTATATACTTAACAAAGTAAACTAGCAGCAACTTAGGAGGAGTAGATTGGGAAAATGCACAATATGGGTAGAAGTACTGAATATTAGATGTGAGCACAGGTGGGTCCCCCTGCTGGGCATTTCTGCCTGATGCACCTCCAATGGTGCCATTGTGCCAGCTGCAGGGTCGTCAGCCAGGAGCCACCCTTCACTTATGTTTCGCTCCTTTAATCCCGTAACATCTCGAGATGGTGGAGCAGCGGCAGGGACATCTCCCTACCGCCCCCTGCAGCCAGCTAGGATCCTTGTTTTCCCCATACCTTGACCTTTCTTCTTAACCAGAGCCAGAAGCTCCCTTGTTATACCTTTTCCACCAGGTCTTTGAGAGTCTTCTTTAATTTGGAGCCTGTGATCCCGAGAGACTTCAGGAACCGCTGGGTGGATGTTCCAGTGTAGCCTGTGCACCCATCTTCCACTGGATAGAAGCCCTCCACCCTGCTTGTGAGCACTTTGCTGTCAGCTCTGCATACTTCTCCTTCTTCCTCTCAAAGGCTGCCTCCATTCGTTCTTCCCATGGGACAGTCAATTCGGCCATTATCACTGTCCTGGTAAGTGAGGACCAGAGCACGATATCTGGCCATAGGGAGGTTGTGGTGATCTCTTGAGGGAACGCTCAAGGTCCACTCTCAACTCCACTCACGTCCGGGTGACAGGAGGGACCACTCCCTTGTGCTGCATCTCTGGGCCTCACCCCCTTGCCTGACAAACTGGATCAGCCGCTGTGATGTTACCAGGCTGGCCTCGTTTGCTTCCAGCCTGCGAGCTTTGAGGTTTTCGGCTAACTTTCACAAGACCCAGTCATGGCGCCATCCATACCGACCCTACGACAGTGCTGCCTTGCAGTCAGAAAGGATGTGCGGCAAACTTGGGTTCTGGGAGTCACAGAGTTGACAGGTCTCCTCTGAGCCGTACCAGAGGTGCAGGTTCTGGGGACTGGGAAGGGTATCATACGTGGCCCTGATAAGGAAGCTCATCCTTGCCTGGGGCATCCTCCACATATCCGCCCATGTTATGGCCCTGTTGGTCATTGCCTCCCAGGTTGTCCATCTCCCCGGCTGCTGTTGACTCACAGCTCTGATTTTGTAGCTCTCCCCTTCCATCTTCACCACTTCGGAGATCACAAGTTCTTTCCTTTCCTTCTTTGTGGCTTTGGACTACGTCTTGGTTGCTGTTCCCCATCCAAGACTGGTCCTTCCTTGCTGCAGCAACCCGACCAGCTCTTGGCGCCTCAGTCGATTTATTGCTTGGTCTACCGTCCGCATTGCATTCCACTTGCATCCTGTGTGAACCTGGGCCTTGGAGTTTTGAACAGACAGGTCAGGTGAGTCTTTCAGCTCAAACACAAGCCTCACCTTCTTCTGTTTATAGCCCAGGCTGATGGATTTCAGTGGAAGCTTCAGGGTGGTTCTCCCAAACAGTGCTGTGTTGGAAAGACATCGGGGAAGGCCCAAACATTTGCGGATGTAGTTGTTGACTTTTGAGTCCATCTTCAGTGCTGTTGTTGAGGTGATGTCGCACAGCTTCAGGGGCCACATCAGGCGTTGGTATAAGGTGAACTGGTAACACCAGACCTTGAATTTCCCTGGTCGGAAGCTTTGGTCGATCTTGCTCAGACCCGAAAGCTGAGATGTGATAGTGGCAGCCATGTGCTTGTCGAACAGATAGACCATGTAGAGCCTTCCAAGTCTTCGCAAAGGTTGGTCCACCAAAAGCAGGATTTTCTCACCATCGACTGAGAAGGAAATGTTGTCGTTCCTGACTTCTTTCCTAATTGAGAGACTGCGAAACTTCGCTGGTTTAATTTTCATCCAGGCCCACCTCTAGACAAACCTTTTCAGGAGTCTAGAGGTGCATGCTGCTGTCTGTAAGAGGGTGGTGACATCATCCATGTAACTTCGTAGGGCCGGGAGTCACTGACCTGACTGGGATCTGACTCCTCGGACCATCTGTCTTCCACCAATTAAGATAATCTCAAATGCTGCTGTGAAAAGGATGGGAGAGATGGAGCAACCCATTGCTATTCCTTTCTCAAACTGGTGCCAACCAGTTGAGATCTCCTGGGTTGTGCAGAAGACATGGAAGTTGTTGAAATAATTTGCTACTAGACTCTGGATGCGCGGTGGTATATAGAAGAAATCGAGAGCGAAATTGATGAGCTGATGGGGAACAGACCCGTAGGCATTTGCAAGATCCAGCCAAACTACGTGGATATCTGATTTGCTGCGCTTGGCTGTCTGGATTTGTTCCCAAATCATTGGCGAGTGCTCCACGCATCCGGAAAACCCTGGGACTTCCTTTTGTCAGCTAGTGTCAATGTAGTTGTTTGCCTGGAGGTAGCTGGTTATGCGCTTAGCCACCACCAAAAATAATATTTTCCCTTCCACAGTTAGCAGGGCAATGCCTCTAAATTGGCTGATGTGGGAGTCTTTCTCTTTGGGGATGAAGGTGGTGACCGCTCTGCTTCACGCTGGTGGGATGGATTGGGTTTTCCAGGCAGAGCCCATCAGTTTCCACAAAAGCTTCAAGAGTCTAGGGCAGTTCTTGTATACCCTATAGGGTACGCCGTTTGGTCCGGGTGCTGATGCGGATCTCGCTCGCTCTACTACCTGCTTGATTTCCGACCATTTGTGGGTATGATGTCAATTCACAAAACCAAGGTTATTATCAAACAGCTGATTGTTGTTACGGCTTTAAATATGGTTGTCAATGAACAGCCGGTGATGCCCCTCGCAATGTTTAAAAAGTTGTTTGGATGAGTCATAGCCATTAGAATTTTTCTCCTATTGTATAATCTATCTCCAGTCTTTTTATTTTCCTATGAAAGACTTTCATTTTATTGATCTCAGTCATCATTTGTATCATATATCAAGTATTATGTCATGAATATTATAAACGTTTTCAGTCATGAGAAAACAAATGCGTGGTTCTCTTGAAGTTTTCAGAAAGGAGGCCGCTGTCTCAGACTTTGAAAACCCCTGAGCTAGAGCAACAACATACATGGGTGAAGCCTCATTTTGAAAATGTATCAATAGATATGATACTTTGATTACAGTGCCAGTAGAAATAATACATCCCGTTCAAGATTTGGCATTCAAGTGGCTCAGAGTTTCATGCATTTCAGTTAGGATTTTCTTTTACTTAACCACAAACCACATTCCTCAATTTTAAGTGAATTGTTTTGTTTAATTGTGAAATAATTTGCCTTTAAAATGACACATATAATTGGGTTTCGTCATGATGAATCTTCATGATTGATATGATATCTAGCAATCATTCTAGAATCACTGGTACTGTTGATGTACACCGATCAGCCATAACATTATGACCACCTGCCTTATATTGGGTAGGTCCCCGTTTTGCCACCAAAACAGCCCTAACCCATTGAGGCATGGACTCCACTAGACCTCTGAAGGTGTGCTGTGGTATCTGGCACCAAGACTTTAGCAGCAAATCCTTTAAGTCCTGTAAGTTGCGAGGTGGGTCCTCCATGGATTGGACCTATTTGTCCAGCACGTCCCACAGATGCTCGATTGGATTGAGATCTGGGGAATTTGGAGGCCAAGTCAACACCTTGAACGCGTTGTTGTGTTCCTCGAACCATTCCTGCACCATTTTTGCTTTGTGGCAGGGCGCATTATCCTGCTGAAAGAGCCCAATGCCATCAGGGAATACTGTTGCCATGAAAGGGTGCACATGGTCTGCAACAATGCTCAGGTATGTGGTATTTGTCAAAGTAACATTCACATAAATGGCAGGACCCAAGGTTTCCCAGAAGAACATTGCTCAAAGCATCACACTGCCTCCGCCAGCTTGCCTCCTTCCCATAGTGCATCCTGGTGCCATGTGTTCTCCAGGTAAGCGATGCACACGCACCCAGCCACCCACGTGATGTAATAAAAAACGTGATTCATCCGACCAGGCCACCATTGCTCTGTGGTCCAGTTCTGATGCTCCCATGCCCATTGTAGGTGCTTTTGGCAGTGGACAGGGGTCAGCATGGGCACCCTGACTGGTCTGCGGCTACGCAGCCCCATATGCAACAAACTGCGATGCACTGTGTGTTCTGACACCTTTCTATCAGTACCAGCATTAACTTTTTCAGCAATTTGAGCTACAGTCGCTTATCTGTTGGATTGGACCACACTGGCCAGCCTTCACTCCCCATGTGCATCAATGAGCCTTGGCCGCCAATGACACTGTCGCCGGTTCACCCCTTTTCCTTCCTTGGACCACTTTTGATAGGAACTGACCACGCAGACCGGGAACACCCCACAAGGGCTGCAGTTTTGGAGATGCTCTGTCTCAGTTGTCTAGCCATCACAATTTGGCCCTTGTCAAAGTCGCTCAGATCCTTACGCTTGACCATTTTTCCTGCTTCTAACACATCAACGTTGAGGACAGAATGTCCACTTGCTGCCAAATAAATCCCACCCACGGACAGGTGATAACGAGATTATCAGTGTTATTCACTTCACCTGTCAGTGGTCATAATGTTATGGCTGTTTGGTGTACAACCCCGTTTCCAAAAAAGTTGGGAAGCTGTGTAACATGTAAATCAAAACAGAATGCCCACTTTGAATTTGATGCCAGCAACAAGTTTCAAAAAAGTTGGGACAGAGGCAACAAAAGACTGGAAAAGTTGTGTAATGCTAAAATACTAAACCTGGTGGAATATCACAGAACTAATTAGGTCAATTGGCAACAGGTCAGTAACATGATTGGGTATTAAAAGTTCATTCCAGAGAGGATGGGTCTGTCAGAAGTGAGATACTATGCAGACTCCTAGTGCAATAATTTAAGAATAATGTTTCTCAATGTAAAATTGGATTTCATCATCTACAGTACATAAAATCATTAAAAGATTCAGAGAATCCAGAGAAATCTCTGTACGCAAGGGACAAGGCTGAAAACCAATATTGGATGGCCTGTGATCTGCATTAAAACCAGACATGATTTTGTCACTGCATGGGCTCAGGAACACTTCTGAAAACCATTGTTTGTGAATACAGTTTGTCGCTGCATCCACAAATGCAAAACTCAACCACTTAAAGAAGAAAGATGTTACGATATCCTTTTCTAAATGTTAAAATCAATATACCATACCATATACAGTGGGTACGGAAAGTATTCAGACCCCTTTAAATTTTTCACTCGTTGTTTCATTGCAGCCATTTGCTAAAATCAAAAAAGTTCATTTTATTTCTCATTAATGTACACTCAGCACCCCATCTTGACAGAAAAAAACGGAAATGTAGAAATTTTTGCAAATTTATTAAAAAAGAAAAACTGAAATATCACATGGTCATAAGTATTCAGACCCTTTGCTGTGACACTCATATTTAACTCACATGCTGTCCATTTCTTCTGATCCTCCTTGAGATGGTTCTACTCCTTCATTGGAGTCCTGCTGTGTTTAATTAAACTGATTGGACTTGATTAGGGAAGGCACACACCTGTCTATATAAGACCTTACAGCTCACAGTGCATGTCAGAGCAAATGAGAATCATGAGGTCGAAGGAACTACCCGAGGAGCTCAGAGACAGAATTGTGGCAAGGCACAGATCTGGCCAAGGTTACAAAAGAATTTCTGCAGCACTCAAGGTTCCTAAGAGCACAGTGGCCTCCATAATCCTTAAATGGAAGAAGTGTGGGACGACCAGAACTCTTCCTAGACCTGGCCGTCCAGCCAAACTGAGCAATCGTGGAAGAAGAGCCTTGGTGAGAGAGGTAAAGAAGAACCCAAAGATCACTGTGGCTGAGCTCCAGAGATGCAGTAGGGAGATGGGAGAAAGTTCCACAAAGTCAACTATCACTGCAGCCCTCCACCAGTCGGGGCTTTATGGCAGAGTGGCCCAACGGAAACCTCTCCTCAGTGCAAGACATTTGAAAGCCCGCATAGAGTTTGCCAAAAAACCCATGAAGGACTCCCAGACTATGAGAAATAAGATTCTCTGGTCTGATGGGACCAAGATTGAACTTTTTGGCGTTAATTCTAAGCGGTATGTGTGGAGAAAACCAGGCACTGCTCATCACCTGCCCAATACAATCCCAACAGTGAAACGTGGTGGTGGCAGCATCATGCTATGGGGGTGTTTTTCAGCTGCAGGGACAGGACGACTGGTTGCAATTGAAGGAAAGATGAATGCGGCCAATTACAGAGATATCCTGGAAGAAAACCTCATCCAGAGTGCTCCGGACCTCAGACTGGGCCGAAGGTTCACCTTCCAACAAGACAATGACCCTAAGAACACAGCTAAAATAACAGAGGAGTGGCTTTGGAACAACTCTGTGACCATTCTTGACTGGCCCAGCCAGAGCCCTGACCTAAACCCAATTGAGCATCTCTGGAGAGACCTGAAAATGGCTGTCCACCAACGTTCACCATCCAACCTGACGGAACTGGAGAGGATCTGCAAGGAAGAATGGCAGAGGATCCCCAAATACAGGTGTGAAAAACTTGTTGCATCATTCCCAAGAAGACGCATAGCTGTACTAGCTCAAAAGGGTGCTTCTACTCAATACTGAGCAAATGGTCTGAATACTTATGACCATGTGACATTTCAGTTTTTCTTTTTAATAAATTTGCAAAAATTTCTACATTTCTGTTTTTTTCTGTCAAGATAGGGTGCTGAGTGTACATTGATGAGAAATAAAATGAACTTTTTTGATTTTAGCAAATGGCTGCAATGAAACAAAGAGTGAAAAATTTAAAGGGGTCTGAATACTTTCCGTACCCACAGTACCTCAAATAAAAGTTGAAGAGCTATTCTTAATTGTGTTAATTGTTTGATCTAAAAGTTTAGAGAAAATTGTGCACTATTAAAATACTAAGTGTAGAACTTTATGTATTTATATATGTATTATTTTTCCTCCAGCAGGCTAAGGAAAATCAAATATTTCAATATTAGTTCTCATAAGCACATTTTGCCAAGCATGTCAGCATCTTATCATACTCAACAGTGTCGGCAGGAAACCTGTTGGTTACAGCATCTGACCAGTAACCAAAAGGTTGCTAGATCAAGTCCCTGGGCAAGGCAGTTAACCTGAATTATTATAAAAACCTCAGAGGTCATTGCTGTAAAGCTCCCTTCAATCAGATTTTGCCCCCAGGCCATAAGGATTCTCAACCAGCAACACTGATCAATGATCATATTGATCACATTTCAAATGCTCTGATGACATTCTTTGTACATTCAATGTACATTAGCATATTTTAATGTACCATTCATAGGCATATTACACTTATTTACATTTATAATATTTAATATTTCTATCCATATTTTCCATATACCTCAATCTACACCCTTTGGAATTGCTGCTAGTTTACATTATGTATATTTTTGCTTTGTATACAGCTGCTGGTCATATAATTAGAATATCATCAAAAAGTTGATTTACTTCAGTAATTCCATTCAAAAAGTGAAACTTGGATATTATATTCATTCATTACACACAGACTGATATATTTCAATTGTTTATTTCATTTAATTGTGATGATTATAACTGACAACTAATGAAAATCCCAAATTCAGTATCTCCGAAAATTAGAATATTACTTAAGACCAATACAAAAAAAGGATTTTTAGAAATGTTGGCC
>JACXGI010012576.1:0-22463 GCA_016801175.1 Esox masquinongy | reverse complement strand
AGCTGCCTTTTAAAGATTGTGTTCTTGGTGGGGTTTAGTATAAAGTGGAACGTGGTCGGGTAATTTCCATTAAAATTCCATTTAATTGGAGGTGTACACTGAATTTTCAGATCAAATTATCTGCAATTAATTTAAATTGGGAACATTTGGAATTAGAATTTTTGGTTTACTCATCCAATTGACTGGAATTAAAATGGAATTGACCTCAACTCTGCACTTAATCCATAGCCATGTTATAATGTAGGGAATTGGGTGTCTGGTTGTAGTCTACAGGTGTTTAGAGACTTCGGCTGGAGTTGTGTGGCAGTAGGCCTTGACTCTGCAACCCTACTAACACCTTGACTGTTATTCTAGCAGCTCAGATTTGAGAACATAGAAATAGATAGGTCATTTTCTATCCCCTGAGAGAATCTCTGTCCATGCCATCTTGAGCAGAGAAGGGCTTCCCCTTCCCTATTCAAAAACAGGTAATTGCATCATTTTTCAAGCCATGCCTCTGTCTGTGGCCCTAGCCAGTCCCATTTATTATACTAATGGAGAAGTAAATGATATGAAATATACGCTTTGATCATGTTTTCTTGTGCCACTGTCATTCAAGCAATTTTTCATATTTTTTTTTACCTTCAACATGTCATGTGTTGATGGCCTAATATGCAGATTGGTATGCTGAAAGATATTATTAACTGACTGATTTGTAAGCAGAGGTGAATGCTACTGAATTACTGATAAGAGTAAAACATGTTGTGGGGCAGAGGAACGCAAATATCTAATGATGTGTTAAAACGTGTTTAACACATCTCTGATATTGGTTTTCAGTACAAAGTAAGCACCGGAGCTGTCTAGCATGGTAGCATTGTGTTGATAAGTATGAAGCTGAAGGTGCATTAATGTGGTAATGACACTGAAGCTGGTGCTACATTAATGTGTTGGTGACACTGAAGCTGGTGGTGCATTAATGTGGTAATGACAATGAAGCTGATGGCGGATTAATGTGTTGGTGATGCTGAAGCTGGAGGTACATTAATGTGGTCATGACACTGAAGCTGGGGGTATATTAATGTGATAATGACACTGAAGCTGGAGGTATATTAATGTGGTTATGACTCTGAAGCTGACTGTGGATTATGCTGAAGCTGGTGGTACATAAATGTGTTGTTGAGACTCTGAAGCTGGTGGAACATTAATGTGGTAATGACACTGAAGCCGGAGGTACATTAATGTGGTAATGAGACTGAAGCTGGAGGTACATTAATGTCATGTGGTAATGACACTGAAGCTGATGGTGGATTAATGTGTTAGTGATCCTAAAGCTGGTGGAATGTAAAGGCATTGATGAGACTCAGAAGCTGGTAGCACTAGTTCACCTTTCTGCTATAGGTAATGCCCCACTACAACCAGTTTTATCCCTCTTGCCGGTTGTTTTCACAGAACTGAAACACTCATGGGTTAGCCATACGGAGCCATGCTGTACCCAAACAAAGCTGTCTTGCTCTTGGGCAAAACAAGTTTTACCACTTTGGCCTAAGCATTCAATCTAGCAAAATTTGATTCCTAATCGGAAGGTGGAAGGCAAGTGGAGGGAGATGAGAGAGAAGCCTGAGAGAGGGAACCAGAGATACTGAGGACTGCAGGGAACTAGAGGTACTGAGGACTGAAGTGGCTAGAAAAATTATGCATAGTGGAGTAAGACAACTAGAGATATGGAGTTGTAGAGGTGCGCAGGGATATATATGTATAGAGATATAGATTTATAGAGTCACCAAGAGAGGGAGAAAGCTGAAGAGCAAAATATAGCTGTGAGTCCTTAAGGGCATCGTCAGACACCTCACCTGAAAATCGTTTACGTAAGTTTGTTTATGCTTTTTATTACAGGATTACAGGATGCAAATGAAGGTGTTGTTTTGGCCCCTGAGGAGACTAGGCAGTGTATCATGATGTTCTCACTGGCCAATTCTCCAATTTAAGACTTTGCAAAGGGGACTACATCTTCCCATTGCATCCTTTTGGACAGTTATGAAAGCATATCCTTCTCTGAATTCCAAATCATTGATTGATTGTTTAAACTGAAATTGTGTTTGTCCCGTTTCTATCATAGTAGAGGTGTTTGTGAGTGGGGGGGGCACCATACTTAGTGGACTTACATTCACAGTACGGTGATGATGGGTGGCCCAGTCTGATTTGACCTGGTATTTATCAATGTGATTGATTGTCTCCGAAAAATAAAGGGAGAGTATATTTTTTTAAATCCTAATTATGGTGGCATGGGGGTGTTTGTATGCACCTCACATTACATGCTTCAGTGAGGAAGGCTGTGAGAAATAGTCCTGCTGCCAGCCTCAGGGCCTCAGGGAGGCTTATAAAGGGTCCAGTGGCACGCATGCACGCACACACACACACACACACACATATACACACACACACAGACAGACACGCACGCGTGCGCACACACAAGCAAACAGGCATTTTTTTATTCCCTGCCTCTGGTCTTGGGTGTGTGCATAATTTGCCTAATAGACACTTACTGTACTGAAGTCCATTCATATCTCTTGGGTCATGACTGGGCAAATGTCTTTGTTTTCATGTCTGTCTGAGCATGAAAAGTAAACACCATGTACATAGGGATGGATATTTCCCATAGTAAAAGGGAACGGTGATGCTCTGTAATGGAATTGAATGGCATATTGATTTAATTTGTGTTTCATGAGCTCTGTGGTTGTCTGCATTAAGGTGGTGCTAGTGTGAAACGCATGTTCACTGGCAAATTTGGCCTGTTTAAGCCAGCACTCTGCTATTTTCTGGTGCACATGGATTGGTAATCAAATCAGTTCACATGTGTTGAGATGGAATGGGTGGAAATATTTCAGACGTGTTCGTAAAAAACATAATATGAAATTCTTATTTCAGGCATCACAGCTAAAAATATTTAGAATCAGCCAAAAACGTTTTTAGCACAAACATTGTTTTTTGTGATATTCATTCTGACAGCAGCAACACAGCTTATTAGATTCTGTACTGCACATATGAACATGGAAACACAAGGTGATGTTTTTATATTTAAATGTATTTAACACCCGAATTCGGAATTGTAGATTTTCTTTACATTATGTATGGGCTGAAGTCAAGATAAATCATGTCAGAACATTTTTCACCTTTAATAAGATCTTGTAGGATATTCATGGAACACTGTGAAGACCATCATTAAAAAATGGAGGCAAGATAGCATCACCAAGACATTGCAAGGTTCTGGACATCCATCCAAAACTGATGATAATGTAAAAAGAAAGCTCACTAGGAAGGCTACAAAGAGGCAACTGGCAGCCTTAAAGGAGCTGTAGGAAGTTTTGACAAGTGGCAACGAAAGATATTTCTTCCAAAAAAACATCCAAGCCTGTGTTCATTTTGCAAGAAGACACATTCAATCTCCTAAAACCATGAGAACTTGCTAGAACTTTGTTTGGCGTAATGCCAACATGCTCATCATCCAAAGTGCACAGTACATACTGTTAGACATGGTGGCAGCAACATCATGCTATTGGGCTGCTTCTCGTCAGCAGGGACAGTGACCAGATTTAGGGGAAAATGAATAGCTCCAAATATCAAGATATTATGCCTCAAACCCTTTTGCCCTCTGCCAGAAAGCTGATGTAGTTGAATGTCATATATGTATGCTATGATAGGAGAGTCCACATAATGATATGACAGAACCAAGTGACGGTGTATAGAGTGAAGAGGAAAGAGCCTAGAGCCAAGTCCTGGAGGACACCAGTAGTGAGTGTCCCATGGAGCAGAAAGTCCTCTCTCCACCTCCTGGTAAGATTAGCCTGCTACAGGTTGCTTATCAACAGATAGTTTGTTGAAAAATTGTTGAGTATTACTATGTATAAAGTGTAACCTTTTTCTTTCACAGACTTTGCTGATAAATGTACTTAATTGTACTGAGTTGTGTGGTTGTCCCTGCTAACTGTCTGTAGAAGAATGTACCTACTGTAATTTGCTCTGCGTAAGAGTGTGTGCAGAGCCTGAGACACACAGCCTTGAGAGGGTGGAGTGGAGGATCTGGTGGTTCACAGTGTTAATGGCAGTGGATAGATGTAGGAGGATGAAAACTGAGGAGTTAGCTTGGGCAGTGGGAGCGCACCTTCTTAGGCTCAACTTATGTGCATTAAGGCAATATAACAAAGGCTGGTTAAACAGTTGTGTGTTATGTCTACAGTATATTATTCTGTCATATTATTAAATGAACGTGTTGTTTTAAATAACAGATGGCTTATTTCAAACATGTTAGAATGATTCACCATCCTGGTTTAATTTGAATGATGTTCATGCAGAGTATATGCAACATTGTCCAATGTGGCTCAGTATTTTTTTTATTTCTTCAAATTGACAGTCCTGGAACTGGGATAATATGTAACGCTCTAATGTTGATAAAAAGAGTAATGTGTCATAAATATATAATAAACAAACTTGAGTATCTGTACATGGGCTGACGTCATTATGCACCATCACTGTTTGGTTAGAGTTATTCACTATGCTTTAGGCCTTATTAATAATTCATTTTATCTTGCTTATTGACAACGTTCACCATTTCCATGCTCAGTCATGATGCAATTTAATGAAGGCCGAGCTGCAATTTGTATAAATGATGTATCTTTTCATTTTAAAGTCATGCAATTACTTAGAACAATATGGACCACAAGTTGATCTATTTAGCAAAGATCGGATAGGTCAAGATTTTTTGTTTGTGTAGGCTATTTAAATTGTAATTGACCAACATTGGAATTGGATTGTGGCAATCCTACATGAAAGACAGTAGATATATAGCAAGAACATGTTTTGGTTGTGAAAATATCTGAAAAAATTCACACCCGTATAAAAAACACGACCATTAAAAGGCTTAACAGATATTTTGCCACGTAGTAGAGCAAGTAAGAAAAGAGGACCATTAAAAGGCTTAACAGATATTTTGCCATGTAGTAGAGCAAGTAAGAAAAGCAAAATTGCAACAATTGGGCTACGCAGAATATCCCCCAGTCCAACATTAGTCAGAAAGTTCTGGAAGAGAGACTTTGCTGGACATTGTGTACAAATCTTTGCATTGCAATTAAGTGTCTTTAAACTTGCTAGCCGTGCCCTGTGCCCTTTGGTTTTTTAATTCTGTCATTTTTGTTTTATACTGTTTTATTCTTCAAACCACTCAGTATGGCTGCGGTCAGCTGTCCATTGCGCTAGGCAGATGCCTATTTGTGTACTGTAACTTATTGTTTCAGAAGCCAAATCATGTGTCTGACGTTTTTGTGATGCCTCACTTGATAGACACGTGATGCAAAGAAATGGAGGCTGTGTGCTTGTTCCCAGGTGGGCAACATATATTGAAAACATGTATAAGGCACTTTGGATAAAAGCGCCCGCTAAAAGACTGTTACGTGCAAACATGTGTGAGCCAAGCCAGCAGGACATTAAAGAGTGTCTCAAATCCTTTTTTCTTGGGTTATGTAATGGAAACTAAATGGTGCCGTTACATCTTCTTGATCTGCTCCCCTTCCATCACTCTCTTCTGCTTTTCTCTCTCTGCCTTGTCTACCCTCAGCAAGACTATCTGCACAGTTTAGTGAAACTTGTATATTTACGTCCTGCATGTTACATTCCATAACAAATATCTCTGTGTGTCTCGTAATGGTTGAGTATTCCTGGGGCCATTTTCCATAATTTAAACCAATGAATGGCCAACTGCTTGACCGGGCAAAATTAGCCACAATGCTAGAGGCTAACCAGGTGAGGTTTTCGGTTGTGACTTTCACCTGCTTCACAAGATTGAATTAATGCATGCAGCCGTCTATTTTCAAACCAAGCTGTTTGGGCTACAAACTAATTTATTTTGCGCAGTCATGTGAAGAAGTCACATGAAAAAGTAAGCATACCACCAGGAAAGTTGTTGTTTTTGTACATATTTGGACACAAGGGCAGATATGCACGGGCATGGTTCAGCAACACAATGTTTCCACGAGCAACACTGTAAATATGTCGATGAACAAAATACAACACTTAGTCCTAACATAGTCACACAAGGTTGTTCTCACACAGCGTGAAGCCAGCCTGTATATACGGACCGGTTCGTTTCATGACGCTTCTGCACGGTCGCCAGGAGACCAATGCAACAGAAAAGTTTAGCAGTGCAGATCAGCGTTCTTATTTGCTGTGAAAAGTGACCCAGTTTGCTGTTTACTTTGTGCGTATGTCATATCACTGAATCTACCTTTAAGGCTTGCTCTCCACTTTCTACTATTTATTTAGCAAGTGTGATAACACATCTCTCCCGACACACAAGCAAAAACAGTTACGTAAATGTTGCAGCCTACACTCAAATGTAGCAGGCTACGCTAAACATCAAGATCTGTATTGCATGGAACTTCATGGCCTGCCTGGGTCCTGTGCCTCTGGCTATGTTAAACAAACCAGTAACTTGGATTTTAATGGGATCAGATTTGGTTCATATTCAAACTTGGGAGAACTAGTCTGCCTAGACATTTTCAGTTCAAAATAATTAACTAGAATTTGTTAAAACCTTGTAACCTGATTAGCAACAAAAAGCTCTAGTACCATCATACTGTAACTTGTATAAAACCTTTTTTACAACAAAGGTTATATAAGATTAACAGATCAGGAAAAACTACAGGCCTCAGACCTTTTTATATTTCATCTGTTTTTATCTCCTTTTTTGCCACTCAGAGACTTATGGTGCCACATCTGCGTTGCCCGGTAAACAATCTGTGGACAGGACAGCAGTGTGTTGTGTTTTAGGATTTTGTAGTGACTGTATTTTGACTCTACACTTTCTGTAAGTTGGTGTGAACTATCTCTTTAAGTAGCATATTTAAAAATGGCATTAAGACAAATTGCTTCGTAGATTTTAACAAGACACTCCAATCACCAGTCCAGGCGTCTATAATGCCATTATCATGGCCAAGCTAAGGCTTTCACACATAATGAGGATTCCCCCCCAACCACGCACTAACACAAAATCCTACATCAGATATCTAAATTGGAATCTGAGCAGTAGTCTGTCTAACAATAGCTTTTTTGCCTCTTCTTCAACAGCTGGCTGGGACTTATACAGGAAGGAGGAGTGTATGATAGATACCATATTGTCTAAGGTAGCTGTCACTTTGCTGACATATTGTGGAGTTACATTGTGGCCTGCTTTCCCTCAACCAGCTCTCTCTGAGAAGAACCCAGAGTAGTGCGTCTGGAGTTTTTCATAGTTACCCAGCTCGTTGTCGACAGTTCGGGACGTGGTGAATTTGCTGCGGAAGAGAGGGAAGGAGGCTGGGAGGAATAAAAGCATGGGACTGCCTATTGTGAGGTTGCTTGGAAGTTTTCTCTCCCTCTGCAGTGACAGGGTGCCTCGTGATGTCTCCCTGGAAACGCAGGCAGGCGTTTTACCATACGGTATCATGAAGGTGTCATACCATAGCTGTCAGTCTCGATGCCTGGGCTTTGTGGTGAGCAGGGGAATAGGCAGCTGATTTAGGCTGGATTCAGTAGGAGGGAAAAATAGTACGCTCTGCTACATTACCAACGCATCTGCAGCTGATGTTCAGATTTTCTCCATGGGCAGATTGGGCTCCGGTAAACTCTAGAGTACAGTTTATTGCATATGTCAGTTTAACGGACGAAATGTCCAATGTTATTACTGTTTAAATAATCTATCAACAATTTACTGCAATGAGCAATATCATTGTTGCAAAATGATATTATTCTTCATAAAAATTACTATGGGCGTAAAGAGGGACGACACTATAAAATCATGGATGGGGGGCTAAGCCCCGTTTTGGGGGGTCTGGGCATACTCCCCAAAATATCTTTTCATCATGTGTTTTGTAACAGGTGTAAAATCTATCAAACTAAGGTTATTTTTGGTCAAGGTTAGGTAAAAGTAGATCTGTCTCATAGTTTGCTAGACACTTATCTAATATGACTTAAATTCTATCCAAATAAAGAAATTAAAGTCCACTCTGTCCTAATCCACCCGACACCAAAAAAAGCCACAAAAACGGCTGTAGCCAAAATACTTTCGTCAACTATAGTAAATGAACATCTACACATAGTACATATTCTGTTTCTAAGCGAGATTTCACTGAATCATTCTGAGAAATTTCAAAACAGATTTAGTCATTAGTCCACTCATCTCGGAATTAAGTCATTAAAAAATGTATCATAATTAAAAAAAGAAACATTTAATAACCACATCTCCCTTCCTCTGAACAGAATACATTGCAAAACGTTAATTTCAAACCCAAACCAACATGAATCTGTGTTCTGTAGAACATAAGAATTGAACATAACAAATCGGCATATCGAACAGCAATTTTGAAAATTCTTGTACCGAGTAATCATTTGATCAAGTCATCAATGCTTATGGTGATTATTAGTGACATACAAATGTTAGCTAGCATGTAATTAACGGGAAGTTCAGTATTTTTTCAGTAGTTGGTTAGTGACGTAGCTAAATAATACGACCCCCTATTATCAGCCAACGTCTCCAATTATTGGCCACCTTAATATTTTGTTGAATTACACTAAATGCTTTTTATTTGTATTACAAATGACAGATCATAGTCTTCTCTGAAGTGCCTACTAGAAAGTTGTAGCTAGCTTTCTTGCCTTCCGGTAAAGAAAAAAAAAGACTGATCACTTTGATATTACATGATAGTCGTGCAAGTCGAAATTCACAAACTGCAACTTGTCTAAACAATTTCCATACATGCCATTTTTAAGACCTCAAAAAAATATTTTAACCTGCATACATTTCTATATAAAATGGTGGTGGTCTAGCTCAAAGAGTATATTGATTAGCAAAACCTACCATTGATTTCCAGCGCTATTCCATTTCCGTTGCTTGTGGTCCACTTCTCCGACCACAAGAAACGTTAGCTACTATTTACAGAAGACAGCTCGTTTCAGATGAGCGAGTTACGTTTGAAGCATCAAACTCAAAAGAATGCGATGGAAAGGTTGATGAAAAAAAGAAATATAAAATAAAAAAATATATATTGACTAATATATTGATTTATTTAGGGAAGGCTAAAGCCCCCCTAAAATAGGCCTAGCGACGTCTCTAGGCTTAAAGAACAAAGACACCTATAAAATGTTAGATATGAAATGTATTACATTAAAGTTTGAATCCCTATGTTAAATTTTCCATACAAAGAATGCCAAGAGGGTGCAAAGCTGTCATTAAGGCAGAGGGTGTCTAGAATCTAAAATATACACTGATCAGCCATAACAATATGACCACTGACAGGTGAAGTTAATAACACTGATAATCTTGTTATCATGGCACCTGTTAGTGGGTGGGATATATTAGGCAGCAAGTGAACATTCTGTCCTCAAAATTGATGTGTTAGAAGCATGAAAAATGGGCAAGCATAAGGATCTGAGCGACTTTGACAAGGGCCAAATTGTGATGGCTAGACGACTGGGTCAGAGCATCTCCAAAACTGCAGCCCTTGTGAGGTGTTCCAGGTCTGCAGTGGTCAGTACCTATCAAAAGTGGTCCAAGGAAGGAAAAGATTTGAAACGGCGACAGGGTCATGGGCGGCCACGGCTCATTGATTCACGTGGGGAGTGAAGGCTGGCCCGTGTGGTCCAATCCAACAGACGAGCTACTGGAGCTCAAATTGCTGAAAAAGTTCATGCCGGTACTGATAGAAAGGTGTCAGAACACACAGTGCATCGCAGTTTGTTGCGTATGGGGCTGAGTAGCCGCAGACCAGTCAGGGTGCCCATGTTGACCCCTGTCCACTGCCGAAAGTGCCTACAATGGGTACGTGAGCATCAGAACTGGACCACGGAGCAATGGAAGAACGTGGCCTGGTCTGATGAATCACATTTTCTTTTACATCACGTGGATGGCGTGCGTCACTTACCTGGAGAACACATGGCACCAGGATGCACTATAGCAGGGGTATTCAAATCTTACCCTATGAGGGCTGGAGCCTGCTGGTTTTCTGTTCTACCTCATCATTAATTGGATCCACCTGGTGTCTTAAGTCTGAATAAGTCCCTGATTAGAGGGTTGCAATGAAAATAAGGAGTGGAACTGGCTTCAAGGACCAGATTTGAATACCCCTGCACTATAGGAACGAGGCAAGCCGGGGGTGGCAAGCCTGTGGGAATTTTGTGGAAATTGTAAAAAACAACAATGTGGAAAATTGTAGAAAATAAATACCCTTGAATGACTAGGTGTGTCCAAACTCTTGACTGGTACTGTACATCACTGAAAACTGAAATATAACAAAATGCCTAGTTAGTTTATTATGTGTAGGTGACTATTACGAATTTAATGGGTCAACAGTTCTTTGATGTTAAGGGCTGTTTTTCTTCCATTGGACCTTGAGCTCTTGTTAAGGATCGTTAAGATCAACGTTAAGATCAACGGAATCGTCAGCTCTACTAAGTACCCTGACATTTTTAATTGTTTTCATGTCAGGTGGCTGAAATGTGTCCACAGTGGTTCTTCCAGCAAGCCAATCATCCACATGTCAAAATCCAGAGTCGTTAGTGACCACAACATCTAAATGCTTGAGTGGCAATCTAAATCTCCAAACTTGTATCCCATTAAAAAACAGTGGTTTTCATTAAAGAGGACAGTCCTTAAGCAGAGACTAAAGGATCTCAAGAATCTGGAAAAATGATAAATGGATGAATTGTTTAAGATCCCTTCCAATGTTTTCTACAATCTCATGAAAAGAATCCAGGGAAAGTACAATGTACTATTGCCTCTATAATTAGTGGGGCAGTAAAGCATTTTTTTTTATTAATAAAAAGGATTGTACATAGGATTCAACCTTTAGAAATGACAACAATGTTATACAACCCCATTTCAGAGAGGATTTTATTGATTTCTATCTTATGGTGGCTACAGTTAACTGAAATTTGTAATCACAGTTTAAGGAAAACTGAACCCTGGGTGAAGGACCATCCAGGGTGAAGGGCCATCAAATATTCAGTAAAAAGTATTAAAGTAGGTGTTGTTTTTGTAATTGAATAATCTTCTGTGTAACACATGACCGTAATTAGAGTGTACCTCATATATTATCCTCACTCCGTAATTCAGTCGACAGAATGGATGATTCAGTGTCCTAGATCTAATGCACCTACGAAGCCATTTCTATAATCTGTGCAAGAGCACCTCATTTTCAACAGTCAGACAATTGTGGAGCCATGATCTATTTCAAAGGCCTAGCAGATGCTTTGTCTGAGCCATGTCCATCATCCTCTCACTCCAACCCTTTCATTATGATTCAGCCATTCAGGCACCCTGTCAGGCCAAGATTGGATTATTGATGACAATGGTGTATCTGTTGTATACACTCTTTTAAATTAAGTGTATTATCTTCTTTGCTCCACAGACAGCAGAGCACAGGCTGTGATGGCCACATTTATCTGTAAAATATTCATGTTATTTTCACTTGTTTGTTTTTTCGTCTCCATCTGAAGTCACTTTGTATCCAAGGAGCTCTTTCCCTGGGTTATTAGGTGGAGAACATATACAAAAAGACTGTTTTGTTCCATCTGCTCAATTACTCTTTTTTAATCCTATGCTCTCCTCCGCAGAAGTGCAGAGCATATCAGCATATCTCTTCTGCATTAGTATAATGTCAAACCTTTGAAGATCTGGTTTGCCGGTTTGTAAGTCCTAAAACCCCCCTGTTCAGGTTTCAAATACCATCCATACACCAGCATGGGGAAAACCATTCCCCAAGGAAATGTATTAAGACATCCACCCTAGTAATTGGAAAAACAGTCTGAAAACTAGAGGAGAAAAATACATTGAGATTATTCTATGCGGGTGGAGGCTTGACAATGCCTAGGAAGATGCAGTTTCCTTTGTAATCGATTTGTGTGTGGGGAGGGGGGAGGATTATGAATGATATTACAATTCACAACTGAATCCAAAAAAATAAATTGCCCAGGTTTGATTTTTTCCAAACACATTTCAACAGATAGATATGCTTTATACAATACAAAAAGAAACAAGATGCAGTTTTGACTCAATTCATCCTTGTGATAGTGACTGAATTGAAAGTCTGGCTTTCTTTTTTTATTCCATTCCATTCCTCTCTTTCTGGTTCTAAACGTAGTAATGAAAATTGCTAAATTGAGGTCCATCTATTTGGAACAACAGCTTAAGAGCAAAGCTATTGTTTGGCGAAGGATTAATAAAGAAAAAGTGAACAATACACTTTTTTGCAAAGACAAGAAATAGACAATTTACATTTTCGCATGTGACTTGCAATGGATGGGAGACCAGCAGGTGTTCATTTGACTTTTCTGTCATTGCTTATTAAGGCAGATAGAGAGAAGAAAGCTATATCCTCTTCAGGTGAAAATTCTGTCGGTGTATGCTGTTATGAGAAGACAATCACTGCTCAATCTTCAATGTACAGCGAAATCATAATAAATCTGTATCTGTGATGTATAACTCAAGGGAGATGGATTGAGAGGGTGGTATTGTTGTTTCAATTATACTGTATGTGATAGTAAGCTCAATATTACTCTGAATGGTAGGCCTTCTCTATATACTCTATTAATGATCTACTATACTTAAACCTATTAAATTGATGTAGAATATTAGTATATATAGTACCAGTTAAAAGTTTGGATACGCCTACTAATTTATAATAATAATAATAAAAATAGTGAAGACTTCAAAACAATGCACTATGATACTATGATGAAACTGGCTCTCATGAGGACTGCAACAGGAAAGGAAAACCCAGGTACCTTTGCTGCAGAGGATAAATTCATTAGTTACCAGCCTCTGAAATCCACAACTAAGGCATCTCAGGTTGCAGGCTGCAGCCCAAATAAATGTTCTACAGAGTTCAAGTAACAGACACATTTCAACATCAACTCTTCCGAGGAGGTTGAATTGCTGCAAAGAAATCACTACTAAAGGACACCAATAAGAAGAGACTTTCTTGGGCCTAGAAATGGACATTTAACTGGAGGAGATCTGTCCTTTGTTCTGATGAATCCAAATTTGAGATTTTTGGTTCCAACCTCCATGTCTTTGTGAGACACAGAATGGGTGAACAGATAATCTCCGCATGTGTGGTTCCCACTGTGAAGCATGGAGCGGGTGGTGTGATGGTGTGGGGCTGCTTTGCTGGTGACAGATGGTGCTGCATCAAATGACTTGGCCTCCATAGTCACCTGACCTCAACTCAATTGTGTTGGTTTGAGATGAGTTGGACAGCAATGTGAAGGAAAAGCAGCGAACAAGTGCCCAACATATGTGGAAACTCCTCATGGAGCTAGTTGAGAGAATGCCAAGAGTCGAGGCATAGGGTGGCTACTTTGAAGATTATAAAATATACATTTATTTTTATTTGTCTTTTAACACTTTTTTGGTTACTCTATGTGTAATTTCATAGTTTTGATGTCTTCAGTATTATTCTACAATGTTGAAAACATTAAAAATGCATGTGCCCAACATTTGACTGGTACTGTATTAAAGATTATAGTGCAGATGCACTTTTTCTAAACATTTTGCCTCATGACAACCTCGGAGAGAAGTTTAAAGTCACTGTCAGGTAGTCCTGTTTTCAATTGCTAGACTAATTATGTTATTTTATTTACTTAGCAGTGCACACCGTAGAGAAGACAAGATAACTTGGAGTTTCAGACTTACTGTGAGATAGTGATGGGAAGTTCAACTCTTTTTACTTACTCTGACGTTTTATGTCCTTCTGACTTTTTTCTTACAGCAATTTTGAGTCAGTAATGAGCAGAGCACACATTCACAGAACTTCCCTACTGGCAAATAATGAACTTATACTTGAAAGAATCATGATTCTACAAGCCTATGGTTAACATCTCCTCTGCATATGGGGCTTATGTTGACATTGGTGACAGACTTATAAAACTGTGCTTGCAACAATGTACATTTGTGATAGCTGGACATACAAAGAAAGAGTATTTCTTGATACATTTCAACTGAGATATAGGCCAGCATATTTCATTGTAAGCAGCTTTTGCCCCACTGCTGCGAGGCTGATAAGCACAAATCGTTCATAAAGTGCAGCAGCACTACAAACGATCAATTCTCAAGTTTATTGGGAAGAAGGAGTGTGAACTGTATGTTTTGGTTCTTCAAAGCTGTGTCTGCCGTCATATTCAATAATCAGTTAACTTTATTCATTCTTCCACCACGTGTCCAATCACGATTTTATAGAAATAAAAAATACAATTCTCTACTATTGCCTTCAATTGGATAAAAAAAATTCTCAGCACCTGAAACAAACAGTTGTTTGTCAGAGCGCTGAATCCTTCCAGTGATCCTATGGTTTGAGCTCTCATTGCTGCCAGCCATTCAAACAAATTATTAAATTAAACAAATGACTCAATCCTTCTACAATTTGTTAAGCAGGCTTTTTGTATGTTTTGGTAAAAAAAATAATATTTAATTTGTTGGTCAGGGAAACCTGTGTGCCAGCTCTTCAAAGGATTTAATTGAATTGGTCACAGCAACAACAGAAAAGATATACTGTATATATACAAAAGTGTGTGTGTGTGTGTGTGTGTGTGTGTGTGTGTGTGTGTGTGTGTGTGTGTGTGTGTACTGTCATGGCCAAAAGTATTTGCACTCTTGTACTTTTAATAATGCACAATTTTTTCTTTAAAACGATTACATTTCAAAAATCGTTTGTTAGCCAGATGCATTTCTAGTAGGCAGAAAAAATTACATTTCTAGCAGGTGATTGTCCTTTACTTAGGAACTGAACTTACCTCTGATGAGTTGTAGGTCCATGCAATATGAAAATCATATTTTCAACCAGTTTGAATAAAGAAAATGATTCATTTTCCTGTTTTTTGTCATTGAGTGTACCGCAATGAGAAAGAAAACCAGAGAATTGTCTGAGGTCAGACGCGGGATGGTAGTCAAGCCTGGGCAAACACAAGGCTACAAGTCCATCTTCAGAAACCTTGATGTTCCTGTTTCCATTGTACATAATGTTTTCAGAAGGTTTAAGGCCCATGCCACTGTAGCCAACCTCCCTGGACCTGTCCACAAGAGACAACAAGATGGAAGATCACAGCGAAGGACTGTTTGAATGGTGTATAAAACACCCCAATCAGCTACCGCACAGATTTGAGTTGACCTTCAGACACAATGTATGACAGTTTCCACTTGCACCATCCATAACCAAATTAATAAAAGGGGGTTGTGTGGTAGTAGACCCACTGCTGAGAGAGAGACATAAGAAAGCCCAACTGCAGTTTGCTAAAATGCTCCTGAACATGACAAAATCCTTCTGGGTCAAAATAGTGTGGACAGAGGTAACCAAATTAGATATTTTTGAAGAAGCAAACCATTTCAGTGTTTACAGAAAATAAAATGAAGCCTTTAAAGATACCCCCCCCACACACACACACACACACACACACACACAGAGTAAAAACATAGAGGAGGTTCAGTGATGTTTTGGTGTTGCTTTGCTGTCTCTGGCATTGGTGTCCTTGAACCTATGCATGGAATACCAAGGCATTTTGGAGAGCAATGTCAAACCCTGTGTCAGAAAGCTGGCTCTCCGTCAAAAGGTCACGTGTCTTCCAATGGGACAGTAATCTCAAACACACTTAAAAAATAACACATGATTGGTTCTAGACAAAATGCTGGACTGTAATGAAGTGGCCAGCTAACTAAATCATATTGAGAACATATGGAGAGATGTTTAAACCACAGTTGGGAGGCAGTTTCTGAAAGAAGAGTGGGGTCAAAGTGCCAGTACAGAGGAGCAGGAAGCTTATCCATGGCTATTTGAAGCATTTTATTGCAGTTATTTTGGCCAAAGGCTATGCTACAACATTTTGAGTCTAGGGTGTCAATAATTTTGTCAATGCCATTTCTCTTTATTTTCTGATTTAAAAGGATATTTTAGGTTCTGAATGAAAACAGCGATTCTGTAATACTAAGGGTAAACAGAACAGAAAGTGCAAGGGTGCCAATACTTTTGGTAACTGTATATCAACTCTATATCATCTGTATATCAACTGTACATCAGTTATGTTGCAGCTAAGGATCCCAGCTTGAATATCTGCTTTAAGATTTCAATATCTTTCAAAACCTTACCTCTGTAGCTAAGGGGGCAGCTGCAATGCGTACCAATATTGTATAATGTTGATCTCATGGATAATACATCATTGGCTCCATTGGTCTGTCTGAGTGCTGGTATTTCTCTGCCTTGGAATGGGCTCTGAGATTAAGTAGGAGTGTCTCTTGTTGTACATCCTCTCTAGCTCATCCTTTATCCTCACATCCTCAAACCCATTGGAGGAGAAGGTAGAAGGGGAGAGACCTCTGGCTTCCTCATCCAATGGGTTTCAAGGAGTGTGTTAAAAAAAAACAAGTATTAAAATTCTTACGATGGCTGCAGGCTCAAGTTGAACCGTCTGACCTTAGCAGGTCAGTGTGACTACTTTGCTTTATTAGGATGAATTAGAACTTTTTTGCCAACACAGTAAATTCCAAATCCACATACAAACTCTCTAAGTGTGTTTTATATGTTGTCTTGACATTTGAACTGATGCTCAGATTTGTTATTTATGCCAGACAGTCGGAATATGCAGATTGTGATGATCATGAATGAAGAAATGTGTCGAGTAAAGATAAGCCAGCAGAAGTAATGACGTCAAATGATATCCCTCGCCATTGAAAACCCTTCAGCGTTCCTCTTTACAGGTTATATACAGTGGCTGGATTGATGTCTGTGCTCAGAATATCAAGAATAAAAACTTGAACTTCCTGGCTTTTTCCAGGTATGCCAATCCCCTCCTACTCACTGGCCATGCATAGTGATGATGGAAAAGAAAAATGTTTTGTAGTCTACCAAGCTATGAGTCATCAGCACTGGCTGGAGGTGCATCAGGGCTATATTTACTCCTGTCCCTCTCCCAAACACAATGATTGGCTTCTCCGCTAGTCTTGTTCAACATGTCAATTTGCTGTGTTTTTGCCTTTTTTCTCATGCCAATCAACAGTGTCTTTAACTTATCTAGTGATAAATAGACATTGTGTTCCACTATGGCGTTTCGGTATTATTTGTAAGATTTTTCCAACCCGGTGTATGGTTATTTAAATATAGACCCAGCAGCTTTTTTCTTGTCTGCTCATCTTTTTCATTTAACTTACTATTGTGGCCGACGGACATCTCACAACCAGTGTCAGGTGTGTGTTGTTTAAGCAATGCATTCAATGAAGGGATCTTATTAGAGTCAAATTAATATCAAAACTAATGCGATGAGATTGCATTGTCAAGCAAGATTAAACATCGTTGACCATGCGAAGTCTAACACGAGAGAACAGCAAATTGGTTTGAGATAGCAAATCTTTGGTCCTGTGAGCATACGTCAAAAGTCGAACTGCAATGAGATGGCGCTGTCAAGCAAGATAAACAGAATCAAAAGCCCAGAACTGTGGGTGAGCGAACGGTGACAGGACAGGTACTACCAGCGCAGAGGCCAGTCAGAGCTGCAGAAATGTGATTGAGCAAACTGAGGGCTGGTCCTGTGGGCTCACAGGTCAGCGGGGTGCACGCAAATCGAACTTCAACAGAACTAGCAGGTGTAAGTTTGAGCAAACAGAGACATGATTTTTTTTGTGCATGCCCTGCTGACCTGTGCTCTCTGGGGACCTATGCTCTCTCATCCAAATGTATGCACGCTCCACAATAGCTGGCCCCTGCATTCGCAGGACCTGTCCTTTGTTCACTCAACTGAACGTCTGCGCTGTCGAGCCAGTGGACCCCCACAAGGTTCTCATCTTGCTCCACAGCACTGTCTTGCACATTCTTGCATTTTGATTTGCGCTCACTAGACCCAACTTCTGCTTGATCAACTAAATGTATTTGCTCTCAACTCACAGGACAGAACCATCTCGCACTTGCTTAACTTTTTACATTGATTTGACTGCTTATGATAAAACATGGCTGGATTTGTATGTACAAAAATCCTAGTCCCACGTACAGTTTGGGACGGTTTCTCTGATAACAATTAAGCCTGGTCCAAGATTGTCAAGTTTTATATTTTTAATCCAGGTTGAATCTGTGTCTGATAAACCAGCACTTCATGTCTATTTACATTACCTTTAAGAAATTTTGCAGATGACATTTAAGTAATTTACCCATTGCCATTTACAGTAATGAGTACAGACACTACTGTTCAGTATTTTGGGGTCACTTAGAAATGTCTTTGTTTTTGAAGGAAAAGCACATTTGTTGTCCATTTAAAATAACATTGATCAGAAATACAGTGTAGATATTGTTAATCTTGTAAATGACTATTGTAGCTGGAAATGACTGGTTTTCAATGGAATATCTACATAGGTGTACAGATGCCCATCATCAGCAACAATCAGTCCTGTGTTCCAATGACACGTTGTGTTTGCTAATCCAATGCTGTGTTTGCTAAGGCAAGCATTCAGTTTCTTGGCAGTTTCTTGCTTGGAATAGCCTTAATTTCTCAGATCAAGAGTAGACTGACAAGTTTCAGAAGAAACAGGGACATTTCTAAGTGACTCCGAACTGTTGAATGTGTACATTTTCAAACTTTTCATACTAACCCCCCCCCCACCCCATGGCAATGTCCATTTACTGTCCATGTTTAACTTTGACTCTGATAGACTTTATTCCAGTAAATACCACAAAGAGGCAGCCATGAAGACTGTTGCCATAGTTACACAATGTGGAACATTACAAGGTCCTGCTGTGGGTTTTTCAGGGCGCTCGCCAGCTTTCTGCAAGGACGCAGCGAGCAAAATACATTTGGAATCGCGTTTCTCTGAAATTGAGTATTTATTTTTGACTGAATGTTTGTCTGGTCCATTATTTCCATTGACTAGGCTTCTGCTCAGTAGGCTATTGCAGAACAGTGTGGCACGCAGAACACCAGGATTCAATCTCACTTTGATCACGTTGTGCGTTAAACAGAAACATTCATTCATTAGCATGTGTTTAAAAAAAATATATTTTCAAAATTATAGACCTAAATAACTTAAAATCATGCATCAATTCATCTTGATGCAAAACACTTCTTTATTCTTCCTTTTTAGGTTACTGTTCTAACTGAGTTGTGTGTTATAAATATGCATGGTTAATTAAAACATAATGGAAAGATGTGCGGTGGGGGTGGAAATATTTTTTTTTGTGCATTAAGAAAGTATGATGACTATTCGTTTAGTCATATTTTATCCATTACTTACAGTTGCAGAACGTGATACTTTTACATCCATGTTATCTTCATGATAAATGGGTTCTTTATTATGTGTCAGAAAATATTTGGGCACACCTTATAGTAAAGCAATGTGATTCTGTTGAGGAGATCCTCTATGGTTGAGGTTGTACAACGTTGGTGGTTACAACATGAATTAACATGGGGTTGCATCCTGCTGGGGCCACCCACACATCGCATGTACACATGCATTTGTAGAAACAATGTTGTTCAATGGTACATTTGGTCGTGAAATAAACAAAGCACTGTCCTTAATGCTTTTGATAATTTATTCAGCATCTGTTTCTTTGTGAAATGAAGGAAAGCTGTTTGCTAGGAATTTACTACTGTGAATTCCTGGTGAGATGGTTGCCAAGACACATTGATTAAGACACATTGATCAAACATGCCTTAATAGACCTCCAGAGATGTAGATTCCCTGATGGGATGTCCCTACTAACTTTCAACTTCCTGCACCCACCCACGCACTGTTTTTAATTTGGACACTGTCTTAATAGTCCCCCTGACCTTACAAGGATAACGTGATAAAAGCAAAACCTTCTCAATGGATGTTTTTTAGTTTAATGTTTTTTAGTTCGCGGTCATGACAACATGCATGGATGGATTTCTTCGGCTTGAAAACAGAGACGCATGAGATGTGAAATAAAAAGGGATTTTTGTCATCTCTGTGGGATTCTAGGTTTTCTGTGGTCATCGCCGTTTCACTGTACTGTTAGCAGCAGTTTGTCCTCAGTGGTCCTATTTCAGACCCTACCTTGTTATAGCACTTCACATCTACTATGCCCCACCCACTCTGCCCAGGTGGTGACCACACATACTGTCCCCATGTTAGAGCGCCAATATCAATCAGTCAATCAATCAATGGGGGGGGGGGTAAGCTGAGTGGCAGCTGAGTGGCAGCTGAATATCAACAACTGTATGCTGGAGATCTCAGGGCCATCTCCCAAAAAGCACCCAATACCCTACATATTACTTCTAACCGTCAGCTTTTAATGATAGTGCACAAGGCTAGGGGATAGGGTAAAATTCGGGCCCTGCTTCAGGCAGAGCAGAGGGTGATTTACTTAATTCCCTGTTCTTTATTTTCAGTTATGAGGTGTTGCGCTTCTTGTTCAGTGGGTTTTTCAGCTGTACATTTTGCTCAGCATTTGAATGACATTACCATTTCCGCAGTGATTTCCATGCAAATGAATCGCGAGGAAATGTTTTAGTCAGCCGAACCGCATCTCACATTCTTGTTCACTTCATTAGACTCCTCAGCGGCGCACTAGTGTCCTCTCCCTTCCCCCCTGGGGGCTGACAGATGGAGTGTGATGTGTTACGTCAATGTTATGACTCCACGCCTGGGTCAGGGAGCTAACAGTCCAGCCTGGCCCAGAGGCATCAGCAGCACCTCTGATGGGCACTGCAGCCTCGGATTACTCATAACGTCCCCGCAAACCACCTTAAACCGCGTCGCACAGGGGACAGGCCACGCATGAATATGATCTGCTTTTTGGGGACACGTGCGATAAACTTGCACGCGCAGAATGTGGCATGATGTGATGCCAGACACGGTCTATGGAGTTAAGGATGGTTGTGGTACTATGTAAGGCTTTTTCTGCTGACTGTCTAGTGGCAGTGACATGCTGTCAGTTATCTCTGATAGACCTATGCACGTCTGCTTGTCTTCTTCCTGTTTATGGATGTCATACGATGTGTAAATCCTCATTCACTATCACATCCCTCAATGGATCCCTGTAATGTGGTTGAGTAGTGAATCAACAGAGAATCGAGGTTGACAGGAACCTGAGCTGGTATAGATATGCAAAATGTTTCACCAATAATCCTGTTGATTAGCAAGGTCTTTGGTACCTTCATTTGCTTGGTCAGTGGCATTTGGAACCTCATGGCTCTGTCTAATTGTAATTGAATATACATGAAGTTACCTCATATGACTGTGCCAACGATTTATTAATAATTGCATACAAAACCCATGTTAAATAATTGACTACAAGCCATGTCCCACCTCCCAGCTTGTCCCCATCTAATGGGGAAACCCAGTTATTCCAATGTACAGTAGCCACATTAGGGCAGAATTATGTATGCACTGTAGCCTACTTGTGACTTTCTAGAATCCCATGGATCTCAGTTTGTACAGTAGAACATGGTTTTAGATTCCCACAGGGGGCGAGTACAAAAAAATAGGCAATTATATGCACTCACCACTCTAAGACACTGATAAATGACATAAATGCTGAGGACACGAGTTTAAATATTCATGGTCAACATGAACCCCAGACGTATTTCCATATCTAACAGCCAACGCTAAGCAAGGCAAATGAGTACCCGTTTGAACATATGGCAGGCCTAACTAGACAAGAGGATTGCACAAGGTGATCCATAGCTTGTGTATAGGGCCAATCAACTGGCAGATGCTCCACATGTATCTGCTTTGTTCTCTATTAAAACAGTGTGAATGTTCCAGTCTGTTCTAATATGTACACTGTAAAACCGGCAACACGTTCAGATAAACTTTTCAGCTGTAAGGATCTGCCAACACAGTGGACCATGGGAAAGGCAGTAGCACTAAGAGAAAAACAGAAGGCAGACCGACGGAGGGAATTGTGACAACATTATTTTTATTAGTTGAGTCATTCTGTGAACATAGTGAGCTCAGTTCTTGACAGATGTGTGGAGATTTTTTCCAAAAACAACTCTCCATGACACATTCTTGGGCAGTCATTTAGAACTTCATTCCGGCCAGTGGATTTTTGAAGGCTTGTAGCTGTGAGCCCAACATGGACCCACTGCTGTCTGCTCTGCATTGCCAAGCCACGTTGGAGCTCTGTTTGTTTCAAATTTACTTGGATAATGACACGTTAAGGATTTTACAGTACATGGACTGTTAGGGATTTTACGTGGATTCTGTTTGGAGTGTGCCCAAGGAATAATGGGAGCCTTTGTAATTTCTCTATTCTCCCCTTACTTTTCAGGCTGTGGAGACCAACCTTGCTTCTAAGGACAGTCACTGGGTGTTTGTTAATGAGGTAAGCAAAGATGAGCAAATGTATGCTGATGTTTCAATTAGATATCTCTCTGCCCTTTCTTCTCTCTCTCTCTCTCTCTCTCTCTCTCTCTCTCTCTCTCTCTCTCTCTCTCTCTCTCTCTCTCTCTCTCTCTCTCTCTCT
>JACXGI010012575.1:10739-22538 GCA_016801175.1 Esox masquinongy | reverse complement strand
CCCGCCCCCCACACACACACACACACACACACACACACACACACACACACACACACACACACACACACACACACACACACACACACACAACTCCCTCCCTATTCAGACACATCCATCTTGGACACAATCGACCAACCACCTTCAAATATTTCCAAGCCTTTGACTGGTTGAGAGTGACTGGGTACCTTTCCGACCACCAATCCACTTCCAGCGATATGCCTGCGGAGCACTGTCCAGACCTGTTTGCTGTTGGTCTCTTTGTTCGCATATGCTTGATTGTGAATAAGTTCAAAACTTCAATAAAAAGACTACAGACTTACTGTAATGTTGGGAGACTACAGAGCAGAGTGTGTTTGTTTTAGGGATGTAACGATTCACCTGTTCACTATGCTTCAAACTTGGTTCTTTCTGCAATATCAGTAAAACTGCCCACTGTTTCCCACTTTGCAATACAACCAATAAAGATTTAGAAGTATCAACCGATTTGCTAGGTTGCTATTATCAAATATGCTGTTTACATGCGAATGTTTCTGATATGGTTACTGTTATCAAATATGCGGTTACGTGTGGAATGTTTCTGATAAGGTTATTGCACAGGCAAAAACAATCTTAGATATTTACTAAGTCACAATGTCATAGAACACTTTCACAGTTACAATACTTAAGTGATACATTACTAGTTCAAACACTTCTTCAGCAAAACCTGACAAGTTAACTAGTGGATAAAGATGGTGTGACAAAAAGCAAGCTCTCCTGGTTTCAAACTAAAACGTACTGTTCCTTTATGGTATTGGAGACCCTGCATCTGAAAAGCGATTGAAATGTCTTGAAAGGGAAAGATACACCACCCTAGTGTGTGTGTGTGTGTGTGTGTGTGTGTGTGTCTCTAGCCCATCTGTGTTAGCTTGAACTGATCGTCCATTAGCCAGAGACAGCAGACAACACACACACACACACACACATACACACACACACACACACACACACTACCTGTCAACCTGTCACCTGGACACACAAACACACACACGCCTGTATCACTATAATCTATTTCTATAGATGTTTTTTGGGACCAAAGTATATTCCCATTAAAGTCTTATTTTCTCTTAACCCTAACCCTAACCTCAACCCTAACCCTAACCCACAAAAATCCCAAATCTCCAACATCTAAACCCATCTCCAAATGCATTAACCTTAACCATGCACCTAGAAGTACAGTGCGGGAGATGGAGAGAGCTGAAGATAGAGAGGGATGAGGGTAAAAGAGATGGAGGAGGGAGGGAGAGAAAGATGAAGAGAATGAATGAGGGAGATGGAGAGAGACAGCGAGGGAGATGGAAGGAGAGATGGACAGAGGGAGAAAGAGATGGAGAGTGTAAGACAGCTGGAGAGAGTGAGAGAGATGAAGGAGGTAGGGAGGTGGTTGTGACAGGGGTTTCGAGGGGTGCTGCTCTCAGAGTGGCTGTCTAACAAGGTGCTGAGCATGGAGAGCCCTAGGGAGTCAACGCTCTCTTAGCTTCCAGGATTAGACAGCACCACTCAGCCACAGTACGCTGGCCACACGCTAGCGACACGCCTGGAACATGGGAGCTATGCTGGAATGACACGGGGGACGGACAAGACCTCCGAAACATGTCTGGCTGCAAGTCAGCCCACATCTCTCGCTCTGTCTCTCCATTTCTCAGTCTAGAAACCCTCATTTCTTCATGTCCTCTTTCTTCCCATCTGTGAATCTCTCCATCTCCATTATCATACTCCTTCTTCCTGCCTGTCTATGACTCACTCACTCCCTTTGTCTCTCCCACTCCTTTTCCCGCTCTACCTCTCTCTATCTTTCCATCTCTAACTCTCCTTCCCTTTGTCTTTCTGTCTCTCCCTCTCCTCTCCCGCTTTACTGCTCTCTCTGTCCATCTATCCCTCTCTCTCTCTCTCTCTCTCTCACTCTGTCCTCCGCACTGTCTCAGAGGCCTTCCTCCACCTAAACATCTCTTCATGTCAGAACAAATTGGCCGAGTCTCACATCTCTCTTTCAGGCTGTCTGTCCCCACTCAACCGGAGAGAGATGAGGGGAGGAGAGGGAGGAGTAGTGTGGTAGACCGGGAGAGAGATACAACACACAGTATATGGGAATGAGTTAAGGGCAGGGAAAAGGAAACGCCAGACAAAAAAGGAGGAAAATAAGGCCAAATAGAGATGTTGAAATAAGAAGAAAACAAAATAAAAAAAGAGAGAAAAGAAATTTGATGCAGTGGCATTGGTGGTGGTGGTTATGTCAGTGTCGGTGTCGGTGTTGGTGTTGATGTTGATGGTGTCGGTGATGGTGATGTGGTGGTGTTGGAGGTGGTGGTGGTGGTGGTGGTGGTGGTGGTGGTGGTGTTGTTGGTGGTGGTGTCGGTGGTTTTGATGGTGTTGGTGGTGCCGGTGGGGGTGGTGATGGTGTTGGTGGCGGTGGTGGTGGTGTTGATGGTGTTGGTGGTGATGGAGGGATGTAGGAGAAGCCTGCTTCAGTAGAGTTGTTGTGGGAACACTGAGACAGATACAGCATCTAGATGGCCCCATACTTAACCCCACCTCTCCGTTCGGCACAACCTGGCGAGTCCCAAAGGTTTCTCAATATCAAGGCATAGTGGATTTTCAGCCCTCTACTTGACCCTCCCAATAAGCCAATTGAGAAGTAGACTTCCTATCGATTGATATGCTGCTAATTTAATGTACAATTTTGTGCACTTGCCTTGCTGATGAGATATTTTTAAAAAAGTAAATCACTTGTCATTTCTCTTCATTGTAGTAATTTAATGTCAAAGTTCCAGACTATTCTTTTTACAAGACACTGACGTTATGGACCCTCATCAGGCATTAAAGAAAAGATCAGTAAAAATGCTGATGAGTGAAAATGTTTTAAAGTAAATCACTGCTTTAACAATGCTGATGACTAAATGAAGCATTAAGGAAAAGACATTAATGTAAAAGATTTGGCCATCCTATCTGCCCTCAACATAGCCTAGTGTACACAATTATTACTTTGAAACAATTACACTTTTATATACCTACTTTTGTTCCCATATAGTTAAAACGCTGTTTTGATTATTGATAAGACCGCGGCTAAGATTTGGTTTTCATTATGCAGCAATAATTACTTTGCAATGGTCACTGACTGTACAGTAGGTAGTAGCCAAAGCTTTTATAATTCAGTTGTAATGCAATGACAACACAAACATTATGATAAGCAGGAGGACATTCATAAAAGCCTTTAAATCCAATTATAATTCCAAAGTAGTGTGAAATGCACTCATCAGCAAATGTAATCGCACAAAAAAATCCATTGTATAACCAGTGCCCTGGAAAAGCTGTCCTGCTGTCATCAATGATTACCGTCTCGTGGCATTAGCACCTGTCATAGTGAAACGCTTTCAAAGCTTTGTTCTCTCCCACATACAAAACAAGTTTTGCCTACAAGAAACAGACAGGAGAGGACAATGCTCTTTTGCACCTAAGCACCAGACTGACGCTCACACCGAGGAGCAGAAGTCCTTGGCCTGGATGGTGTTTTAGGAAATGTTGAGTGGTTTTACACGACACAGCCACTCCTAACGGGTTGCAAACATTTGAGTATGAACCTTAGTCCAAAAGCACATGCTGTGGAATTTTGTTGTAGCTGAGAAGTTAGTGAATCATTGATGACGTGTGATAGACTTGTGTATGTATTATACAGATTTCTTTAATGCGTGTAGGTTGCTGATGATATGAATGCTATATATGCACAGTATTTTCAAGTAATTAAATTTAGCATAACTTTTGCCGGCCGTCTAAGAGTAAACTCCAAATAGAATGGAAATAAGCAATAGCTATTTTCTTGTGTGATGGAGGATAAAAGACAAGTCTGGTGTGAATGTGTAGCTATGTCCCTAATCTGTGTATGGATCCTAACTTGTTCGGTATGAATGGCAGCTGTGCGTTCCAGCTACGATGCTCCCACTGCGACTGAATGAATGAACGGGGACTGTTAGGCCCGCTTCAGTGACCCCTCTCATCCAACCTCAGCTTGTGGATGGATGCACTTCAGGAACGGTGTTGTTCTGCTGTCCTCATTTGTTGCATTGGAAACATGAGGAAAAGCTATTACTATCAGTACAGGAGTGGTAAAAAAAACAACCCACAATCCTAATGTCAATGAACTGTGTGGAATCTGTTAGCAGATTCTGATGTCCTGACGTTCCATTCTCTGGGGTTATTACAGCTCTCCAAGCCACTAGGGGTTTTGTTATTCAGGCACACTCAAAAACCAGGAGACCTAAGGGGAATGTGAGATAAAACTGGACTTGGAAAGTGTTACAGATGTCACACAGCTGTGTGGTGTATCTCTTCTACGGTGGCCGCTAAAATGTGGTCCTCTGCTTCACACCGCACATAACCACCCTCCCATCTAGCATCTCTACTGTTTGAACCACTAGCTATTGAAACGCTCAAATGTGAAATGTGAGCCTGACAAGGTCATTTCAGACAGCTCCACTAGCTCCACAGCTCCACCACTTTCACAGCTCGACCAGCTCCACAGATACACCTGTTTCACAGCTGCACTATCTACACCACTTTCGCAGCTCCACCAGCTCCACAGCTCCACCACTTTCACAGCTCCACTAACTACACCAGTTTCGCAGCTCCACCAGCTCCACAGCTCCACCACTTTCACAGCTCCACTAACTACACCAGTTTCGCAGCTCCACCAGCTCCACAGCTCCACCACTTTCACAGCTCCACTAACTACACCAGTTTCGCAGCTCCACCAGTTTCACAGCTCCACCAGCTCCACAGCTCCACCAGCTCCACAGCTCCATCAGCTCCACCAGCTCCATCAGCTCCACCAGCTCCACAGCTACACCAGTTTCACAGCTCCATCAGCTACACAAGCTAAATCTGCTCCAGCAGGTCTCCTAACACACTATCTTCTGTCTCTGTTCAACTCCCTCCCTTAATTTGACATACTGTATTTTCACCTCCCCCCCCTCTTTCTCCCCCTCTGCCTAACTCCCTCTCTGTCTGTCCTTACTTCTCTTAATCTTTCTGTGTTATGGTGTACAAGGAGAGAACTGGCAAAGGAGGATTGTTCACTTGTGACTTTTTATTTTGAAAGATGCCAATCAGGAATTTCTTCCTACTAAAAGTCTCAATTCAGGGCACACTTGTGTTCAGATTACATGTATGTTGCTAAATTAGTACCTCATAAAACTGCCCACACATCAACATTTACCAAGAGGTCACTGAAATTGATCAGTTTGTTCTACTGTAATAAATAACACGCACAGAAGAATCACTCCCATCAATATGTTATGGAAATCAATGGAACTGGGGCAATCTACTGCTGCATTATGTGCCATCTGTGCTTTCTGAAAGACACAACCTACATTTACCTGTCGATAGATGAGGATCTATAGTCATTTATCAACTCACCTATAGTCATAGGGGATAGTGTTCTTTTGAAGGATCACTTGATTGCAAATGGGTTTAGAGTGCCTTCGAAAACTATTCAGACCCCTTCAATACTTCATGTACAAGAGCATTCAGACCTTTTGTTCAGTACTTTGTAGAAGCGCCTTTACAGCGCTCACAACTTTAAGCCTTCTGGGGTATGCCTCAACCAGCTTGACAAACCTGGATTTGGGCAGTTTCTCCCATTGTTCCTAGTAGAACCTCTCAAGTTAGGGTTAGATGTTCAATGCGGATCAAGTCCAGGCTTTGGCTGGGCCACTCAAGGACATTCATAGACTTTGCCGGGAGATTTGTTGCAGAGATTGTCGTCTTTCTGGCAAGTTCTTTCATCTCTCCAGAGAAACATTGAAGCTCTGTCAGTCAGGTCAATGGGTTCTTGGTCCTCTTCTTGTCAAAGGCTCTTTTTACTCTGTTACTTAATATGGCCAGGCCGCCCATCATAGAAAGAGTCTTGGTGGTTCTAAACTTCCTCCATTTCACAATGATAGAGCCCACTGTGCCCCTGGGAACTTCGAATGCCTTAGCAATTTATTTTATACCCCTTCCCCAGATCTATGCCTCAACACAATTCTGTGAGGACTATGCAGAGTTCCTCGGTCATAACCTTAGACATACAAATGTGTGCCTTTCTAAATCATGTCCAATCAAGTGAATTTGCTCCAAAGTTCTAGAGACATCTCAAGGACGATCATCGAGCACAGGGTGGGTCTTAACACTTTCGTACTTAGATATTTCAGTTTTTCATATTTTCTTTTATTGTCACAAACATCTATAAACACTTTGTCATTATGTGGTTTTGCGTGTAGATTGATTGCAAAGAAAACATCTATGTACATTTTTTATAGACTTAATGTCTTTAACACAAACAAAATGTAGAAAAGTGAAGGGTTCTAAATACTTTCCAAAGGCTAGGTATTTCCTTGCAGCGTTTAAGTTTCTGGACAGATTTTTTCATACCCAGTTAAGCTTTTAAATTACAGATCTGTTCCAAGTAAAGTGACAGACAAATGCTTATGTCAAAATCTACTGTACCACAACACCAAAGACATCAATTAAAATCAATCAACATAGTATTCATGTTAAATGTAAACAGTAATAAAATCACAAATCCCAAGCATACAGGATGTGCAATTCCTTTAAATTTGGTGGTTTAAAGGAATTTCGTGGTTGTTGAAAATGTCAGCTTGTTTAACATAATAAAACATGTTACACATTGGAGTATTTGCCTAACATAAAATAATTACCTCAACACAGTTCAAGATTTTAATTTAGGATGATAGTAAATTACCAACTGCTCTCAATTTATTAAAATTTTAACTATAGATTGAAAATACCTCGATGCAAAACATAACTGCTCTAAACTACATCTTCCATAGTGACCATATAGCAGAGGCTGATCCATTGACATCCCTAGTGTGTGCGTGTGCGTGTGTGGACAGAGCTAAGGCATCGTGCGGTAATGATTCCCAAAGGAGGCTTGTGGGGGATAAGCCACCACCTCATGGCCCTCCGTCCAGCTCTGTGTCTAACACACGTTCAGACACACTGAATCCAAACACACACACACACACACACACACACACACACACACACACACACACACGCACACACGCACACACGCACACTGAATCCCAGAGATCAGAGAAATGGGCAAAAATAATAGAATCTTCATCCCTATAATCCATATTCATTCTCCATAACCTTATCATCCCTTTTTCTTTCCATCCTTCCCTCCCTTCATCCTTCCTTCCCTTCATCCCGCCTTCTCCTTCATGCACGCTACGCTTCCCCATATCTCACATTCAAATGAGTTGCCTTTGCTCCCTTGTTACAAACACACACACACCCTCACACATTCTGCCCCAATGCACCCGTGATGGCAAATTGAGTGCTTCTTGTGTGTCTCTCTCGCTCTCTCCCCTCCTCCTATTTTCTCTCCCCCATCCTTCTGATTGAGACGGCAGGTAGATTTGGATCAGAAACCAATGAAGGGAGAAAAAGCCCTTCATCTAGTTGATGTGGTGGAATGGGCCTAGCAGTGTCTGACACACAGCTAAAACATCTCAGCCAGAGCCATGTCTGTCTGTCTGTCTGTCTGTCAGACACCTTTATCACAAGCTCTTTAACTAGCAGGTCCAGTCAACTCCTCCAGGCTAACACCAATTAACACCAAAGCTTTATCACAAGCTCTTTAACTAGCAGCTCTGGTCGAAAGCAATTTTTTAAAGACTTTTCAGAACGTCAAAGTTGAGTTGACCTGAGCATTGAAGTGGCGAGTCGTATGGACAGTTGTGGATGTAAGCTTTCCAGTGATATATAATTAAAGCTTCTGCATTGAGTGATCCTTACCTTCTTTAACAGTGACATTGATTGTTCTATGATGAAATCCCTAAGGGAAAAGGAGTGGTGAGATCCCTATAGGAAAATTAATGGGATGAAGGAGTGAAGGAGGAGCGATAAAACAGACGGCTAATGCTGTCGTACTGCTACCTCACATGTTGAACTGTGGGGACACCGACTGTGAAAAGAACTCCTCTGCAGAGGGTTTAGGGTCCCGGCCTCCCCTGGGGTACATTCAGGTACAGCTGGCCGTAACACACAGAACTTACTACAGCACTGCTTCTTCCTGTCTTTGCATAGAGGCGTGTCCGTGCGGTGTGTGTGTTTGTGTGCGCCCATGCGTGTCCCCGCATAGATGTGTCTGTGTGTTTGCGTGTGTCTCTGTGTGTGCTTGTGTGTGTGTAAGCGCATGTGTGTGTCGGTGAGAACAGGGTTGTGTGTGTTTACAAACTGCATACATGAACTCACTAGGCTGTTACATGAACTCACTAGGCTGTTACATGGACTCACTAGGCTGTTACATGAACTCACTAGGCTGTTACATTGACTCACTAGGCTGTTACATGAACTCACTAGGCTGTTACATGAACTCACTAGGCTGTTACATGGACTCACTAGGCTGTTACATGAACTCACTAGGCTGTTCCATGGACTCACCAGGCTGTTACATGAACTCACTAGGCTGTTACATGGACTCACTAGGCTGTTACATGGACTCACTAGGCTGTTACTTTGCCAGTCATGCTCTGTGTCAATAGGAATTTCACAGCTGTCACTCAGTGAGTGGGAGGGAGATGTTTCTCATAGAAGCAGAGCCGTGATGAAACCACAGGGACTTCTGGTACACCCAAACTCTCACAGACTTAATGCGTCTATCATTTCAAGTTTGATTTCCTTACTTCCGTGACTGAAACTTCTCTTCAACTTTTTCATGATTTCACAGAAGAAGATTTCATGTGAGCCTCATCCACAATTTGATTATTTGGATGTTTCCTGAAAGATGTTGGATCCTGCCTACATTGATGTGTTGGCTGGACACCATTTCAAAATATATATGTTTCATTAAACGGCTGCAGAAACAAAGAATGCAGTAGGATCAAGTACTGCAGGTCTAGGAGGCTGGCATTTCTTCCTGCCTCCCCTGCGCCCCATCCCTCTATATCCTTTCAGCTCTGGCTTCTTCTCCTTCTATCCCTCCTGGATGACAGCTTTTGCATGTGAGGGAAAATCAAATTCTGAGAGAAAGCTAATAAGCTTGAAGACAGTTCTGCAATCTCACGGCCTTGTATGTGCGCATTCCGCAAGTATTGATTATGCCAGGTAACAGAATATTTACTTTTCTCTTGGCCATCTTACTCAACCGCATCTTCATCGAAATTGATAACAATCCTCCACTTACTATTTAGAGTTCAATCCTGCTAGACTGAAGCCATCACTGTCTCAGCAGGTTGCAGTACAACAGCAGAAGGGGAGAATATTGATATTGATCTTGAAATCATACAATCATGAATAACTGAAAGACCCAGCAGTTTACCAGCCTCCAGCAACCTGGTCTGTTTCCACTGTATAGATCACAGGAGTCATACCCAACCTGGTCTGTTTCCACTGTATAGATCACAGGAGTCATACCCAACCAGGTCTGTTTCCACTGTATAGATCACAGGAGTCATACCCAACCTGGTTTGTTTCCACTGTATAGATCACAGTACCCACAGAGGGGAATGTGTCAGCAAGTTGGCACTGTTCAGTCCTACTAGACTGGTGAATTAATGTCTCTACTTAATAAGGAACTTGAAATCCTACAGACCCTCAGGAATAAGACAGCCACCGCTGGAATACTAACTATAGTTTCACTGTCCAATATTTTGAAAACATTCCCATCTTTCTCTCCAATTCTTCCTTACTCCACCTCAATCCCTCTCTCTCTCCATACCTCACTCTCCTCTTTTCCCTCCCTCTCTCCACACTCCCTGTCTCCGTCCGTCCATCTCCGTCATATTAGTGTGTAAGTGATCAGTTGAACTGTGTTCTAACAGGACAGGTGACAGATAGGAGCTTGTCGGAGGCCCGGCCATGCACGCACAAGCACACTGTCTAGGTTTCATCACCTCTTCTAATTATCAACGTGTCAACTCACCGGGCCGACAATCCATACCCCCACACACAGAGAGTTAGAAACACACACCACTCATAATTCAAACTGGGAGACAGAGAGCGGATGTGAGAGAGACTGAGTGATATCAACAATGTTTGTGTTTGTGTGTGTCCATGTGTGCGAGTGTGTGTGTGTGTGTGTGTGTGTGTGTGTATGTGTGTGGAGGAGGACATCTATTTGAGCGGTGATGACACCTCTCGTGCCATGGGAGCCCATTAGAGACAGAGGTGCAGTAAAACCAGCATCTGACCCCTGAAACCTCTATAGACCCCCACCCCTTTAAACCCTCACTACAGACCTCCACCATTATAGACCTCCGCCACTATAGACCCCACCACTACAGGCCTCCACCACTTCAGACTCCCACAACTAGAGACCTCCACCACCACAGACCCCCACCACTACAGAGCCCAACCACTACAGACACCCACAACTACAGACCTCCACCACCACAGACCCCACCACTACAGACCCTCACCACTACAGACCCCCAACATTACAGACCCCCAACATTACAGAGCCCCACCACTACAGACTTCCAACGCTATAGACCACCAACACAATAGACTTCCACTACTATAGACCCCAACCACTACAGATCTTCACTATACTAGACCCCCACCACTACAGACCCCCACCATCATACAGTGAGGGAAAAAATTATTTGATCCCCTGCTGATTTTGTACGTTTTCCCACTGACAAAGAAATGGTCAGTGTATAATAATAATGGTAGGTTTATTTGAACAGTGAGAGACAGAATAACAAAATAATCCAGAAAAACACATGTCAAAAATGTTATAAATTGATTTGCATTTTATTGAGTGAAATAAGTATTTGATCCCCTCACAATCAGAAAGATTTCTGGCTCCCAGGTGTCTTTTATACAGGTAACGAGCTGAGATTAGGAGCACACTCTTAAAGGGAGTGCTCCTAATCTCAGTTTGTTACCTGTATAAAAGACACCTGTCCACAGAAGCAATCAATCAATCAGATTCCAAACTCTCCACCATGGCCAAGACCAAAGAGCTGTCCAAGATTGTAGACATACACAAGGCTGGAATGGGCTACAAGACCATCGCCAAGCAGCTTGGTGAGAAGGTGACAACAGTTGGTGCGATTATTCGCAAATGAAACACAAGAGAACTGTCAATCTCCCTCGGTCTGGGGCTCCATGCAAGATCTCACCTCGTGGAGTTGCAATGATCATGAGAACGGTGAGGAATCAGCCCAGAACTACACGGGAGGATCTTGTCAATGATCTCAAGGCAGCTGGGACCATAGTCTCCAATAAAACAATTGGTAACACACTACGCCGTGAAGGACTGAAATCCTGCAGCGCCAGCAAGGTCCCCCTGCTCAAGAAAGCACATGTACAGGCCCGTCTTTGCCAATGAACATCTGAATGATTTAGAGGAGAACTGGGTGAAAGTGTTCTGGTCAGATGAGACCAAAATCAAGCTCTTTGGCATCAACTCAACTCGCCGTGTTTGGAGGAGGAGGAATGCTGCCTATGACCCCAAGAACACCATCCCTACCATCAAACACGGAGGTGGAAACATTATGCTTTGGGGGTGTTTTTCTGCTAAGGGGACAGGACAACTTCACTGCATCAAAGGGACAATGGACGGGGCCATGTACCGTCAAATCTTGGGTGAGAACCTCCTTCCCTCAGCCAGGGCATTGAAAATGGGTTGTGGATGGGTATTCCAGCATGACAATGACCCAAAACACACAGCCAAGGCAACAAAGGAGTGGCTCAAGAAGAAGCACATTAAGGTCCTGGAGTGGCCTAGCCAGTCTCCAGACCTTAATCCCATAG